>JAODAL010064111.1:0-18893 GCA_025379985.1 Phyllomedusa bahiana
AGTGTTTTCATTGTGTAAAAGCAGTCAATCATTAAAAAAAAAAAATTACAAAAATTGTGTATCGTGTAATCGAATCACTGCAGAGTAAAGCTAGCATGTCATTTATCCGCATGGTGAACGCTTTTAAAAAATAAAAACACTGCTAGGATGCTATGTTTTGTTCAAAATGCCTCACAAAAACCTGAATAAAAAAGTGATAAAGTGTCATATGCACCCTATAATGGTATTAATAAAAACGTAAACTCATACCACAAAAACAAGCCCATAACCAGCTCCGTATACAGAAAAATAAAAAAAAATACAAACCACAATCGAAAGAAAAATTAGTTCAATAAAATTTACATTTTTATTAATCCAAACAATAAAAATGACCACAATATAAAAAAATTACGGGAATGGGGAAAAGACAGTACAGTGGTCAGCACAGGAATTGGAAGCATTGCTATAATGGAGGAATTTGATGAGGATTTAAGCATGCTGATTCAGGAAAGCTGCCTCTTAATTTAATTCCCAAATCAAAAAAAATTTTCCTCCATTTAATATTTGTCCTAATGTGGAAAAATATTTTGTAGGATTAGTGATGGACGAATTTCGTAAGATCCCTCATACCATACCACGAAAATAATCTTACTAAAGATCAGAGGTGGCTCTTTGAATAAATTTGAGCCAAATGGACCATGTCCTTTTTAAACCGGCAGACAAAGGTGGCAAAAAATTGTGGTCTGGCCTAAGGCTATGTACGAGAGAGAGGCCTTTCGTCAATTAAGAAATCCAGATCTATATAAAAAAATTTACTTTTAATCCCCTATCATCTTTTCAGGAATCTTTGTTTAAATTGGTGGATACAGCATTCCAATTGGGTGTCATCACTAAAGGCACACGAGATTATTTTTTGTTGGAGTAAACCCCAAAGTGTCTTTTTTTATTTGTTGCCAAAAGTCTATAAGGGTTCAAAATGCCCTCCTGGACGGCCGATTGTATCAGGAAATGAGAATTTTATGTGAACCTTTGTGTATCTTGACTCTTTTCTAAAACCCATGGTAGAGTTGTTGCCCATCTTATGCTAGGGGTACTGGTGATGTAATTCAGAAGTTGTCTAATCTATATCTGGAAGGAGACATGTGGTTGGCCACATTGGACATGGAGGCTTTATATACATCCATTATTCATACACAAGGATTGGAGGCATGTGAAACCTTTATGAAAATGAATCATTTCCCTGAAAATATTATGAAATGTTTATATTACAGTCTCTTTTAATTTGTTCTCCCCCCAAAAATTTTTTTAATTTTTTTTTTAAGGAGTTTTTTTTACCTTCAGCCCTTTAGGGAACAGCGATGGGGGGATCGTATGCTAATTTGTTCAAAGGCTGTTGGGAAAGGGAAATTTTTTTTTGACTAATCCCGGGTTTAAACATGTTTAGAAGGTTTTGCTTGGATTAGTTATATTGACGATGTTCTTTGGATTTTTGGGAGGGTAGTGAATCAGACTCGTCAGATTGTGGACACTCGGAATTCTAATGAGAAGAACCCTCAAATTGACTTTGGAAATAACAGCAAGACTTCCATTGAATTTTTAGATGTTTTGATTTTTAAAGATACGGATGGTTCACTCCAAACAGATATGTTTAGGAAAGAGACTTCTGTAAACTCTATATTGCATGCCACATCAGCCAACCTTCAGCGACAAAAAGGGTATGACCGGTTAGCCAATCTTGAGAGCACCACTGTGTATTTGCCCAATGATAAGCAATTTTTGCAACAATCTGATATCTGTTACAATCGTTTCAGTTGAAACGATGGTTATAACAAAGCACACACATTGAATGTGGGTACACCAAAGCTTTAGGTGATGTAAGCGATATCAACTTCTTGTAACTAAGAAGAAGCCCCTCACTGTAAAGTAAATTTCCTAATGAAGGTTAATCTCACACATTAATGGAAGATGGCGGAGATGAACGTTTAATCTAAATATTGGCATGTCTTACGTTTGGATTCTAATATTGAGAAATTTTGTACAGATCCTCAGCCTTCATTACTTTTATCGTTCGGTCGAAAATCTGAGGTATAACTTACCCAATTTACTATCAAAGGGACTAATGTTAAGAATGGCTTTTTGATCCGAAAGGACCTAAATTGGGGTTGTTTCCCCTGTAAGAACTGTGCTTGCGTGCTCAAATATGTTAAAGCCGTCATTTCACCACAGGTGATGGAACTAAAACTTTTATACTTGCCAGAACTGATGGGAGTACGTTATTATACTTCATTCGTCCGTCGTAATTTGATTTATGTGGATGCCTCCCTCACGCAAATTGAAAACCGCATGTAGAGAACATGTCATTGATATTACTAAAGCTTCTTCGTCCTCTGACACTACAACATTAAAACCAATTGCAAAACATTTCTTTGAGACAACACACACGATTGTGATGCCAACTCTTCAAGTAAAAGGAATAATCGGAGTTGGCCATTACTAGCCGTTAAGGGTAATTGGAAAGAGAACCTTAGCTCCGCGTGAGATCTCGTTAAAAAAGAAAGACAAAAAAAAAGAACAAGATAAACGGCTGGTACGTTATAATCCTACAAGGGTAAATAAGTTTTGAGTTTTTGTCCCTCTTCGAGCACAGTTTTTTTTCACATAACCACGTGTTTTTTTTAATTTTTTTATTAACACAGATGTTTTGTCTTTTAGTCTATTATTTCTAGATGACATTTTTCTTCACACACCTTGGATGACGATTTGAATTAAGAACGGAATCGATGGCTTTATGGAGAGAATATAAATAATATATAAATATAATTTTATTTTTTTTTCACGTTTTTCTCACTTTTATCTGATTCATGTTTGTGAGATTTGGATTGTGCACATTTTTTCATTCATATTATAATTAGATGTATCTATGCGTCATCTATGCAACTTGCATTTTTAGGGTCTCTTAATCTACTTGTGATTGTTGTTAGATCACTTCTTACTTGTTCAACTTTTTTAATTTTACATCTTTCTTCTTTAGTCACTAGTCTTATCACATTTATAAATTATTACACATTTATTCATTGTTGTTTTGGCCTTGGCTCTCTACTTTGAATATTTGTGTTTTCACTCCCCTTCATTTTTTTATTTTTTGTTTTTTTCTTTTTTAAAACATGTTTTTATTTTATGGAAGTTTACAGTACAAGTACAAAAACACTCAATACATTATGACAAAATCAGAGTACATATTGTAATACTTAAAGCAAATGTTTTTGTTTAACAATTTCAATTTGCAAGATGCTTAGACTTCCTTTTCTTTTTAATTTTTTGAAATCCCCCTTCCAACACCCTTCCCATTCAACACTCGCCAAACATACCACACCCTAGTGTTCTATTGTGTAACAGTGTCTAGATTTCCCAAAGTACCTCTTAATTTTCTTTCAAGCAATAGTCTGTATAAATTAAACTATCTACAACATATCCGCAATCTCCTCCTTTAGCATTGGTGGAGAGAATTGTTTCCTACTTTTAGTGGAAACTGTTTTTTGTCCTCTCTATCTATATTCCTCTCAGTTCCAACCTTTCCATAAATAAAGCCTGCTTTAAGCTTCCCTAATATCAGAGATTACCTTGGATCCGATAGGTCAAGCCAGTGGTCGTATAAGGACACTTCTTGGCCGCTATCAGGTGTATGTCCCCCTTCGTTGTGATCCACTTGATGTCTCTCCCTGGTCTACACTTCTATGACGTAAATGGAACAATAGGCTATGTGGGATTGCATGAAACCAAGAGATTCCAAGGTATCCTTTACAAAGTTTACAACCTGATGCCAGAACTCCTGAACCTTTGCACACGAACCACATGGAGTGCAATAGTTAGCCCTATCCTGGCCCACATTTCGGTCAAGCCTGTAAGATACTTAGTCCTCCTTTCATTCCCAGGCGTATATTAAATGCAATAATATTGACTTGGGAGCTAGTCTAAATAAATCTTCTCGCCACTGCTCACGATCATCACTGCCTGCCTTACTAAAGTATCAACCTGAAATTATCTGGGATTATCTCATGGTCCATCATTTGAGATTCCCAACTTTTTGAAGAGTACAATCCCCAGTTTGTTTTCTGTATCCTTATTGACGTAGTTAGATTATATTGTTTGACAAGTTTCCCCTTCCACCACCACCCTCTTACAAAGCTCCAGGATACTCCTTGAATCCCCTAAAGATTGAAGATTGGCCACAGAGGCTTTGCAGAAGCTTTCAGGCTGCCTAATTTGGAAATAATTGACTTAGTGCCCAATCCAAATATCTCCTCTAGTTCACACATCCAACATTGAGTAGGGAGCACGTCCGATGGTGACAAGACATCCCCTAGACTTTTGAATCCCTTTCTGTCTCCAGCCAGCAAGAGATGTTTATCTCCTTTCGACTTCAGCTGAACGTCGGGTTGAGAACCCACAATGGGAGGAACTTCGAGATGAAACATGGCAGTTAACATTTTTCTCACGTGCGCCACGTGTGCCAAAGTGTCCCCTCAGAACCAGGCTTTAGTTAACCTCACGCCCATTGGATTTTCAGTGGGAGATGCAAGGTATACTAACTAATCCGCATGGCTGGCTACTGGGTTCCAATAATGTGGTTGGAGAATAATTGGAATTCTCAAGCCAATCCTGTGTACATGTTCTCCACAAGCCGCCAGATGTATAAAGTCTTTATGTTTTGGGAGCTGCGCACCCACCCTTGCAACATTTCCATAGTTAGCATTTTATACCTGATCCGTGGAACGTTTCCCTCTCCATATAGAATGTTTGAAAAGTCGTTTCGCAGCCGATTCACATCGTGTGACTTAACAAAATCGGGGATGTTCTGTAGCGTGTACCATAGTCCCCACGTGCAAAACTGAACCATCTTGATCAGCTGAACCTTCCCATATGACAAAGGGGCAGATCTCTCCATTTCTCTATTTCAGGCTACTATCTTGTTCAGCAGGGGGGATAGTTCAGCTGGTATGACTTTCCACACACACATGGTCCAATTTTAATGCCCGAATAGGTTATGGTATACCACACACGACTCCATTAATCAACAGGAAATTTTCCTTGCTGGCCTAGTGGCAATACTGACATTTAGGTTATTTATCATCTGAATCCACAAAAAATCCTTCAAACTTAGGCCAATCAGTATCCCAGAAGTTTCCCAGGTGGTTGTGTCGGGTCCATCACCAGAGAAGAGGACATGTCATCTGCAAAACAAGTCATTTTACCTCATCTGATCCCACCTATTGATGCCCCTGATAAGTCTGAATCCAAAAGGTTGGATAGCCAAAGGAGTTTCCAACGCTATGTTGAACCAGCATGGGCGATAGGGGGCAACCCTGTTCTCGTACCCTTTTGGAGCTGCAATGTTCTGCGATATGAAGCCTGGTTATGGTTTCGCGCCTGGGTGTTCGCTGTAACATCAGCCGCTAAGTAATGTTCTAAAATTCCCCTAGAAGCCATCTTATCCAATACTGGTCATCCAGTGCCATTCACGTTGTCAGAAGGCCTTCATCTGCGTCACAAATCCCTAGTAAGGCACTGCGACAACCCACTCGTGAGCCTCCCCTCTCAACCGCTTCGCCTGTACTGCAAGAGACTGCCCTAATGTTCTTAACCGCTGATCCTACCTTTTATGAACCCCTAAAGGTGCATACCTATTAGTTTGGCATCAGATTTGACATCCTATTGGCCATCAACACACACACCTACTATTATTTTGACAACCTGGTTAATTAATAAATTGGCACTCTATATGACTCCGGCTTAGGGGATCTATGCCTTTTTTATATCTGACTGCTATTTATTACTTTATCGCTAGGACATGGCGGCAACATGTACCTGTCCGCTGCATAGATGTCTTCGGACTACACAAGCAGGATGTCACGGTAGTGAACTCATCCCTCAATATCTTGTAGATGCCCCAGTTGAGGCCATCTGGTCCTGGTCTTTGCAGGTGGTAAGCTCCTGATAACTTCCAGCTTTTCCTCCTCACTGACAGGCTCATACTAATTTACCCCGTACTACATTCGTCGATATAGCTTAGCCGATATTCCTGATGAACTCGGACCCCTTTTGAGTTGTCAGATGGAGTTGTGAGTACAAATTCCTCATAGTTAATTTTGGCTGGATGGTATTGGATTTCCTTTGGTCTTTGGCAACGAGCCCTTGTCATCTTTAGACATAGGATGCCCCTCGGTCCCTACTGTGTTCTGGACCTAGATTAGCTAACAGTCGGCCCGATTTGTTTGCGATCGAAACAGGGAAGCCCTCATTATATCTCCCCAAGGAATGTCTCGAGTTTTTTCTGCTGAAATTCGAATTGTTCCTTAAATCTTAGACCAGCGAAGTTTTGTGTTTTCCTCGCTGGTGGCTGCCTAGGTATGCGGTATAGGACTGCTAAGCTGAACTGTTGCTTGTCAAAATTCCTTTTGCAGCCTTTTTTCTTAGCCGTCATGTAAGACAATTATTTTCCCCCTCATTACCGCCTTCCCTGTGTCCCAGAAGAGCGCAGGAGACCCTGATGTGAGCCATGTTATCTTGTGGCATATTCTCCCCACACCATCTTTTAAGGGATTCTTCAAAGTGATCATCTGCCATGAGAGCTCCCGGGAATCGCCACAATATGTCTGTTCCTTTGGGGTGAAGGTCCCTAAGATTAATCAGCACCGGGGAGTGGTCGGATATTACTAGATCCCCTATCTCAACGGAGTCTACTCTTCCCAGCATAGAGGTCACTTGCTAGAAAGTATTCCAATCGTAGACCAAGACTAAATGCGCGTGAGAGAAGTGGGGTATATTGTCTTATCCTCCGGGTTTTGAGGTGCCTCCATGCATCCGATCAACCCTGCAGCTGGTAACAAGAGTGAACTCAAGAGACTCAGCCCTGGTGTCCCCCTCCCCTGGATTTTGCGTTTGTGCGTTTTCTATCCTCTAAGTCCCATGTCATGACGCAGTTGAATCACCCCCGACCTAGTAAATTGTGTTTTCCGCTCTCTTTTCAATAAGGAGGTCCCTACCTGATGGAAGAAGAGTTTATCTCCGCACGTTTGGGCGAAAACATTGAAAGTAGGACAAGAGTTCCCAGCTGGAGTTTCTAGATTAACTTTAACAATCGTCCAGCATTGGTCCAACACCTGATCAATGATTTTGTATTGGTGTGTTTTCTGTTAAATAGCATGAGTCACCCCTGCCTCCCCAGTACCGATGGTTGTAATCCTACTACCAGCTCCAACCCAGAGCTTTTGAGACGAAAGAGTTTTGTTCTCATGGTGAGAGAGAAATCTTGTCAGCATAACTACATCTGGCTTGCAGTCTTTTGCAGAAGTATCAGCACCATCGTATCTCTTGTGTTGGTAACGCAGGCCCTTTATGTTTTCCCATGTAACCAATCGCATGTTGCACTACTTAATTCTTAACCCAGCGAAACTTACACTCCCAGCAATTGTTGTATAAGACCCTCCCCCCCTTAACACCCAAAATAGCAAAACGAACAACAGCCTCCTTTTCACACCTCTCTAGCACCATTCTTAACTTATTGACTTCTCTTTTTTCGTAGCATCAAAGTGAGGGCGAGAAGTATCCCTCCCCATTCCCAAACCTTTTGATTATATCATACTATATAGAACCCCTTTCCCCCGCTCTTACATTATACAAAACTAGTGCTCAAACCTGCCCTTAAACTTGACTCTTATATATCTACAAGTAAACAGTCAAACTCAGAACAAGCATTGACAAAGATGTTATTCCTCTCTGTCAGCCAAGTCTACTAACAACCTCCGACAGTAAAACTGCGGGATTGGCTATCAAGGAGGAGATATTCACTTTTTAAAGAAGAAAACCGGCCCCTAAGCCCGGACCTGTTCAGCTCAGCGCTTTCTCTCGGAGTCCGAAATTGTCCTTGCTGTAATCGGGTTCTCGCCACTTTTTCTTGAGCTGTTTTTGTTCTTGCGCAGCTTGACGCCGAGGCCATCCCTCATTTTCTGGACCTTTTTCTTTCCAGCTGCCTCCAGACGACCCCTCATCTTTGGAGTAAATTGGTCAGGTCATTCTACCACATCTTCCACACAGCTTGCATATATCGGTAGTTTCCTTGTTCTGGAAAAAATCTTTAGAGAATGGACGGGAACTGTAGGTTGGAAACGGATCTGCTTCTTAACCAGAGCGGTGCACAGACGTTAGAGAAAATTTTCCTTTCTTAGCCACTTCAATGGAAAATCCGCGAATAATATAAAGTTTAAACTTCCATGTATAGTAAAGGTGACCTTAGGGTGCGGTATGCTTTGTTAGAGCAGGGCCTTTTCACATATTACCGAGATAACTCACATTAACCGTTCGTGTGTCGTTCTTTGTCTCGGTCCCTTCCTGGGGAGGCAGAATCTTGGGGGCCCAATTCCTGTGGGCCCGTTCAACCTTCATGGGCCCCTTAAGACTCCAGGGTCTTGTGGATAAATGTTTTGAGCAGATATAATGCTATGTTTCTGCTTCGGATCGCTTCGCTAACCCTATGAGATTCTCAGATTTTCCTGCGTGAGCGATTCTCCAGGTCGTCTACCTTATTCTGTAAATAGCAGGTTCTTTTGGAGTAATCTCTCCATGTAGTCTCTTGTACCCAGGATTGCATCCTCCACCACATGCTATTCTCTCCTCTGCCTCCACTATACGGTCCAGTGTGGTTCTTCAATTCCAGCAGTAGTATAGACTGAGAGGTCACTGCTGCTTTAACTGAATCCCCCCGCAGCCCCCCCCCCCCCGCAGAGATGGTGGCCTAAAGGAGGCTAAGTATACTGGGGCGAGCAATTTGGCTACAGCGACTGCCATGGTTTTACAGGAGATGTTTAGGCCGGGGATAGACTCTCTAGATCTCTTTCAGGTACCTTCATCCTCTGTGCACTGCTGTGGCTTTGTCCTGCATTGCTGCTGGAGTTAATCACAGCGCTGGCCTGCAGCTCTGTGCTAAGGGTTGAGTGTAACTCTACAGCTGTAGCTTTTCACAGATCTGATTCAGTCAGTCCCCCTCATCTTCGTCCACCTCTGGCGCTGGGATGGCTGGCTCTCCTAGCAACGTGCCTGGATGCGCCTGATACGCGTGGCACTCACACAGTGCGCCGTTCTAGCTGCTGAGGTATGGCCGGGTGATACCTTTTACGATGACAGGGACAGGGCCGAGCACTCTCAGTGCCTGCTACCCGCCATGCACGCACGCAGGAACGGAAAGTCCCCTTGTTACATTTATTCTTAACATTGGGCCCTGCTGCGGTGCGCTTTCTCTCGCATCTGTCGGAGCTCGACATGGATAAGTGTCATGTATGCCGTCGTGCCTGTTGCAAATCGCGCCATGACCGACGATCTTGGGTGCCTTGGCGCCGCGGGTATACCCCTCTCTTTACGGCCGATAATGCATCGCAGGTCTGTATGGATCTTTTTTGCTATGGGGTTGGTTAAATAAAGACCTTTACTCAAATATTAGTGGTTACATCCTCCCCTGAAGAAGCCACTGGCAAAACGCGCCTAGGGAGGTTCTTGGGCGGATACCATTTGGGTAATACGAATTGTATTATGATCATCATGACTCATGTCTGACTACTTCATCCCATCTATTATGTGCACTGAAGTATTTTTTTATATTATAAAATTCTTTATAATATGCTTATAGAGATCTATTATTATTTATTGCACTTGCACTTTATTTAGGAGTGGCCCTATATCTCTGTACCTAGCATGCATACACATTATAATATATATAACAAAAAATATATATATATGTCACATATTGTACTTTTTTCCATATTTCTATTATGTTAATATTGATGCTGAAGCGGATCAATACAATATAGATATTACGAGACTGGTTATACCCTTTGGTACTGTCTTTTCCCCATTCCTGTATTTTTAATATATTGTGGTAATTTTTATTGTTTGGTTTAATAAAAATTCAGGGGGGGTGTATTTTTATTATGAACTATTTTTTCTTGATTGTGGGTTGACTATTAGTTTTGATTGAGTTTGGTCAAGAAGGTATTTTTCTTTACACACGGTTTCTCTTTTTTTTGGGTTATAATAGAAAAATAAAAAGTTATGGCTAGCAGACGACAAAAAAATTGGGATTTTTAACCTATCGTAAAATCCTTTTCCCGTCTGATTCAGAGGTGACCCACAACGGACCCATTGGTATAGGCCCTCGCTCTGGGAGGTTGACATTAAGCGGAACCAAAAGCATTGGATTCAGACACCTGATGGACTAATGTCCCTCCTACAGCCGGCAAGGCTACTCAATGGTACAGAAGCATAGCAAAGACGATAAACCATATTCCCGATGCAAAGGAGAAAATTCAAAAGTGTAATCGGCCAGAAGACCCAAAATAGAGATATGACCTGCTATCGCCCAAAGAAATCACACACGAGCAAAGGATTTAATGGTAATAAAAAAATACCCAAATTCTCGTCAATATCATTGGGGAACAAAAGCACCTTGAGAAGTCCATATCAGTCACCAGAGGGATGGGGAGACAAAAAATTTTGACAACTAAAATAATAATCCACATTCGGCAAACCCTTAGCACACTGTATGGCCTGACAGTACCCTTACTGACAAGGCTTGCATCAGCTGAGGCCAAGGTATGGATTTGGTAGCTTTGCAAACCTGTAAAGCTGAATGCCTGATGCCATATCCTTACCAGCGCACCAAACTGCCCGTAGAGTAAATGAGCATGACCATGAACGAAAGAGGCTCACCCCTCAACCAATAGGGCCTTCTGAAACTGCAGACTAAATTCCAGCTGGCAATGTGGACTACAAGAGGCTACCATCCCCTAGAACGAACCCTCTGGGAATGATAAAGAGGCATCAGAGTCACCTAAAGGGTCAGTGCCTGAGAGGTAGTACAGAATGACCTGGACCAACGTCTAAACAATGTAATGCATGCTGTCCGGGGATTAGCTAGGGACAGCACAAAGAGGGCAAGACTATGGTCCTCATTGATATGAAACAAGGAACTAGGAGGTAGGAACCAGATAGAACTTTGATCCTTATGCATTACACAGGAAAGGGATTTATAAGACCAGTGCTGCCAGTTTTCGACGACCCTCGGATGCAGTAATGGCCCCTAGGAAGGCCACTTGCTAGAAAGAAACGCAGGAAACACTTCCTGCATAAAGGGCTCAAACAGAGAAGACTGCATGGCCCCTCAAATCAAGATTTAAATCCCACAGCTCAATAGGCCTACGAACTGGTGGGACGGAACGAACGACCCCCTGCAAAAAGTTTTAAACTTGAGGGCGGGGAAGACCATGTTATGCTGTAACAGAACTGAGGGTAAAAAGGCTGAGCCAAGCTCCAGGCCTGACTGAGAATGGAACACACCAATGGTGAAACCCCTCAGGACCAGACCAGTCAAAAAAAAATTCCCTTCCAATGGTTGATACAATAGAATCTGGGAACAGGAAGTTTGTCGGACAGGCCTTTGACGACCTGCGATACCACCAGGATGAACCTGGCTTGGTCGTAGGATCACTTGCATCCGTGAACAAGGGCTTCCACACACCACCAGTAGTCCAGTCCTGTATGAAAAGTCGCCCGGAAAGGATTAAAACTGGGAACTGTGCTTCATTCCGTGGACACTGCTGTGCAGGCTGAATTGAGGGAGGAGACCACACTACAACCCCCTTTGGCTTCTGAGATAATCCTCATCCAAATGCTTGCCAAACAACTTTACCACCAGTAAGGAAGCACCAATTACAACCACATTCTTGGAGGCTAATCCGCCCGACCAAGGATCTGAGCCACACAGACAGCGGCGAGCAGCTACTGCATTAGCCGACAGCTAGGACCGCTAGATTTATACTGAATTCAAGAGAATCCTCAAAAAGAAACCGTTAAAAAAGGGCCCAAAAAAAAGCCCCGCCCATGAGCCTGGGAAATAAGAACCAACAGCTCCTCCGTAGGCCCAATTCTGTGATAAGTATCAAAACAGAAAGTAACAACCCATGGTTGGGCCAGCTTAACAAAGATATGTTTTAACGACAAACAGACATACGTCATGCTTATATATATGCTTTTTTCAATTGATCAAGTGCCACAAATTTATACAACTAAATGTATATTGTAACCGTGCTATTAACCGACTAATATTCTATTTGTGTATACTTATGACATTGTCCTCACCTTGATTGATGATTGTCCTTTCCTTCATCACTATATGTTAGTAAAAATTTCACTTTTTCTTTATGAAAACCCAATAAATATTTGTTTATAAAAAAAATTAAAAAAAACAGCAAGTAAGGATACCGGGATAAATTGTCCTCTAAGGCATTTTGGGTTTGTCAGTGAAGAGTAAATATATAGCCACCAAAAAATGTCATCCATTAGAGACTCAGATGTTGTAATGTTGACTCAGATAGATAGTCTCAGAGAATTTTAATGGATGTTAAACAAGAAAATTTGTAGGGCTGTATACAAATTTGACTAAAGAAGAACAGTTAGCATTAGAATCTCTTAAAAAAAAAAAAAAAAATCTAACTATTAAACCAACGCCGACAAAGGCTGAGCGATTGTTTGCTATGAGTAAAGATACATATCTTCAGGAGATTAAAAATCATCTCTCTGACACAGAGTACCTATGAGAATGTACGTCTAATACAGAATTGAAGTCCAGACTCGCATCAGAGCGACAAGATATTTAGAGATATGTTAGTAATTATATCATCAAACAGAATCCCACACACATCGCCTAAAAACTTTATATGTTAACGAAGATCACAAGAGGTTTAAATAATCCACCCGGGACGTCCTATTTGATGGCATCAACTGAATCAATACATTCTCCCATTACAGGCCATTTATTTTGGATAGGATAAGGTCGCCTCTGATTCGCGCACTACTGGGATCCTTTATTTTGGAATAACTCAGATTTTTCTCATAAACTTTAAACAATATTCCACCTTTAGAAAACTGAGAGTTTTTTTGCTGACATTCTTGACACACATAATAGTTTGTATACGTCAATTGACCATGGAAAAGGAATAAGAGACACAAAAAAATTGTTGGAGAGATGGTCAGCATCTAGACCCTCAACAGGAATTTTTTGTACGGATCTACTCGTATAATATGTTTAGAGGAGAAACTTTTCTCTTTGGTGACAATTTCATATATACAGGAGGAGGGGAACAGCAATGGGCTCTAATATGACCACACACACATGCAAATGCATATATACGTCTGAAGTTTGAGGAGTTATATGTATGTACACATTAGCTATTCCAACAGTATGCGAAAATATGGTTGCGTTTCATTGACGACATATTTTGCATATGGGGGTGACCTGAGTCTCAATTTATTACTTTTTTTTATGAATGGGACATATCCTAACGGAGTTTCCCCTCGCATCACAGCAGGTGGAGTCAGTTTTTTTGGATACGCTGATAACTAGAGATTCAATTGGTCAGTTTATATATTTGATCAATACCAAAAACCAACGGACAAGAAATATTTTACTTGAAATTTAGGAGTAATCATCCCAATCAGTTAAGAAAAGCTTTGCCTAGGTCCCATTTAAAAAAATAGAGAGAATGTCTCTGATGAGGGAATACCCTGAAAGTTCGCGCTTCATGAGCAGGTCTGAAAGTTTTAAACAAAGAGGTATATCCAAACTCTTTATTGGGGGAAGAAAGATACAGACTTGGAACCCCAATCCAGCCAAAGATAATAAAAAGAAAACTAATGGCTTGTGTGACTACCTTTCACCACACATTGTTTCAGAAAGAAACAAGGGCCGTTAGGAAAAAACTGGTCATTGCTACAAGCAGGCTTATCCCAAATTGAGGAGCTTGCCTCCCCTCCTTTGAGTTTTTATAGGACACAGGTCACCAAATTTTGAGGCTAAAAATGGTTCGAGCAGGAATATCGTTTTGATTAAAGTCCCACAACAGAACTTCTCTTCATACACTAAGGTGAGTAATTACCCTTCGTACACTTGGTTGCTCTCAATGTTCGAAACTTAATATAAGGGAGAATTTACAACTCACCCATATTGGGTAGGAAGATCAACATAAAAGTAGTTTCACTTGATGAATCCTGGTATTGAGCTAATGTGATAAGTGCCCGTGCGGTCTCGCATACGTTGATGCAGACTATACCCAGCGTGTGCGAGACTGCATTGCAACACAATCAACAATTTAGACAAAGGAATTACAACTACCTATTCCAGCACATTTTATTGAACAAGGGTCCACAATGTCTCTCAACTGAGATTCAAGTATTGATTAGTGGTTCGAACCGTTAAGGCAATGTTCACACGACGTAAATACGGAGCACGCGCTATTTCGCGTTGTATTATGCGCCCTAAATAACGAGCACGATACACGCGCTGCCACACTCACACACGGTAATTCACAACAGTATCTCGTGGAACTATGGATAACGCCTCCGCTCCCCGGGCGTACAATACGATCGTACATCTGTATGCACAGGGGAGATAAGTGATGCATCAATTATTCACTATCTCGCACTGCCGTGAGTCAATGGCAGTCATGGGCCGGCAGGCCTGCCGCCCCCCAATCTTCGTGGGAGTACCCGTGCGTCAGCTTGACCCCAAACACACCGGACGTAATTGCGGGGCGTGACTGGACACCCCGCAAATACCCGTGTGAACATAGCCCTTACGACGAGGAGTGATCCGTGTATCGGTTTATTACAAACAAAGGTAATCTACTGGAGTTTCTCATTTGATACAATGTCACTTAGGGGTCTCAACAGGGACTTTGATTTTGGAATTCATTCTTAACAATTATTGCTATATGAATCCTTGCTGATCTGCATGCATCTTGTTAATTTACGATCTTGTGGAGATTGGGAGAGAATATATTGCCATGTGTGTATATAAATATATATAATATATTATATATATATATATCTTTCATGTATGTGATATAACATCATAATAAGTGATTGAAACTGAGATAGATGATGGTTCTCTGTGGATAGTTGACCATTTCCACTATAGTCATCCTTCCCTATAAATATAGGATTATTAATATACGGTTTTTGTAAAGATACAATTCTTTTGTATTGTAATGTGAGGATATTTAGTGGAAATAAGGGTGTGTGTCGCCATCCATAAGTGAACCATCACTAAATATACACTTTGAGGATATAATATGTATCAATAGTAAATAATATATATCTTAATATATACACTGACCACTCTACAGGATCGATGCCTATTACAATATCACATACTATCACCTGTACATGTATGTAATGTGCTAGACGCTGTTAATAAGATTGGGATGAGAAAGTATAACCGCAAGGGCACATCATAACGATGGCGATCCGTGCAATGCAGAGTACTAGAGGGATCGGTACTTGAAACTACATATTAAGTATGGCGCATACAATGTGAGCATGCGCGCGATCAATAAAAATCAGCGTGGGAATTACCGCTGTGATTTCCCGGCTTCAAACGTGAGATACATTCCAGATCAGTATGTATGACAAGTTCCTTGTTTCCCTGATATTTGTTCTTCTTTGCTGGTTTTTGATCATCCTAATGTATTTAATATATGATTGGAACACATTTGTTGACGGGGCTTCATTGTTAAACCATAAAAAGAACGTTATAGTCACTATTTACATAGTTTTTGGACACTTTCTTTCTCAGGTCTACAATGAGGATATTTAAGTGCAATCATATCTAGTGGCTGAATTATTCATAGGCACCATTAGTCCCATACTATGCAGATACATGCACGGATTTTTCATGTTGCACTCATCCTTTGTAATTTGTCTTCATAAAAAGATCGTTATTGGGGGGCGATGTCACAGGACGCTGACAGATGGCCGCAGCTTAAGGAAGCTCTGAGGGCCGCCTGAATAATATTGTGGGCTAAACGGCATAAATCCTGGCATTTTGCTTCCCTCACCCAGGTGAGTCTACCACACGGACATTATCCCGCTACCTGTCGGTGTGAGTTTCACCCGCTGGAACAGTATACGCGGCCGTAAGTTACCTTGGTGCCGCTAGACGTGCAGCGCGAGATCCGGCGGGAGCAGACATCACTGCAAGGCCGGGGACGGCACAGTGGTGCTGCAGAGTCTTGCATAGTAAGCGCCCAACAGCATCAGAGCGCGGCCAACCCCGCAAAAAGTTAAGCTCTCAAGTAGAGAGCGTCCCGGACCTGACAAGTCCCCCTTCTTTGGTGCGTCCAGTTTTGAAGCAGGCGAGGCGCCGCATCTACCACCGCATCCATAACGCCTGAACAGCCCAACAGGCGCCCGGACGGCCCGGGATTAACAGCCGCGGAGACGCGGGTAAGCATCTCCCAGGAATACTATGCAGGAGAGCCTTTTATCGCACCCTTCAGGGAGAATCCTAACACTTGGGACACTGGCAAAGTACACTCTACAGTGTATAAGCCCGGCACATTAACTCTCACCATTCCATCACCTCATGGAGGCACGCGGCATTTTGGGCTTGCACCCTCTGTATATTTAAACTGCGCTGGATTCCAGAGGGACACAGTGCATCGCAAGCTTAAACTGAGCTTCAAAAAAGGGCACGTTGAAAAACAAGCTAATATCGGATCATTTGGCAACGCTCTGCACGCCCCAAGCTACAGTTTTTTGCGAAACCTCAATAACAACATAGCAGTGGACTCGTCCTCTGTGAACTGCCCATGATCCCCTCGGGACTACTTATCACACCGAGTGAGAGGCACACTGTGACAGGTACTGTGATAGTTTATACAAAGCCGCAGACATATCCTCTTCTCCCTGCTCCCCTCAGTTTGGCCTCTATTAAATCTCAGATAGCGGACCCACGAGAGCCCCTACCAGCTGCACGATGCAACCTAATACTAGGCACACTGTGCTCTGACATCCGCTAATCCAGTCTTCAATCAGGCACCTGAAGGACTCATGCCTTATAGACCACCTACGAGCACGCGGACCCCCAAGACGCCCCAAAAAGTTAGGGTCTGATCCGGCCCTCGAGCTCACACTGGGTCTGTTGCAACAGAACACTCTGCTACATCCCAAATGAGAAAATCATCCGAAAGTGAGATGGCACTCTTCTCTGAATCCTTATTGTAAATCAGGTCAAGATATGCCCTCACTATTCCTTTGCAGGAGTGGAAGTCCTATGTGAATCACCTGCCCAACCACACAGATGACTTCCAAAGCCTTTGGTTAAGAGAATAAAAGAGACCTTGCAGGTCTTAGATAGCAGCAGTTAGAGCGGACCTAAAAGTATAGTGGATAGAGTTGTCAACATCTGGAAGGGGCACACGCCGAAAACCAGAACCTATGTTTGGCAGATTTAAGTAGGTCACTCCCAACTCGCAAACCCAAGCCCTGTCGTGACAAGGCAGACACCTGTAGGACTTGAAAATAGGAGATATGCGTAACAACCTCATACTGCCGTGGCCTCCCTGAAGCCAAAAGGCCCGAAGACCTCCGCAACACCCCTTACAAAATTTTTCAATTCCACTATTGGGGGAGCCTCCTGCCCATCAAAATAAAGTTCAGAACGAGCACATAGGGCCCTGAGGCCGAAGACATCCACTAAACTTCCCGAGAGATGTAATTTGCTGCATTCATGATTTCGAATTGAAGGTAGCGAAATATTGTCGTGTGCAAGGTCCAGGGGGCCATTTAATACATGGGTGCCCAACTCCAACTATATCAGATCTGTCGTGGATCACATTACAAAAACAGAAGATAGCTTGAAACCCCTGCTAGCTGAACTCAAACAAAAGGAAATTTAAAATATAAGGGGGGGTTTCCTTAATGTTTGGCTTCTAAGATGGACCCTTCGGTGCTCAAGGTTCACGAAGATCTTCAATTTTTCTCCCCGGGAGCTGGACATTCCAATCCCTAAATTTAAAGCGGGGATCAGGCTTGCCTCTCCTGCAACCCCGGGGTTGGCAGAAGAAAGCGGGTCACCTTCAAAAAGCTTCCTTACCCCCCCGGGGGCCCCGTTCTCCTGGGAGCTAGTCCCCTCCAAAGATTACTGATGCCGGGTTTTTTTCTTCCATATATTAACCATTTGCCCAGGGGCATCTGCAGCTCAAACTTTTTTTTGAAACATTTTTGAAGACTTTTTTTTTTGAATGTTTTTCATCTCACTTCCCCCCCCCTTCCTTCCTTTTTTTTTTTTCTTTTTTTTTTTCCTCCCTCTCGTCCCTTTATTCTTATTTTTTTCCTTTGTTTATGAATACATTTCCTCCCATTCCTTCTTCCCCCCCCACCCCCCTCTCCTTTTCCATTTTTTCTTTCCCCTCCCTTTTCATAATAAATTTTTACTTAGTTTGTTATACCCGGGATAGTGGGGGCCTGGTAGTATTCTGCCCTCAGTCTTTGGGGTAAAACCCCCTACGGGGAACGTGTCACCCACTACTTTGTCAGGCACTTGACGCTTTTCTCCCGTAGGGGGTTTTTCTTACGGTTAGGCACGGGTTTTAAGGAGTGCTCACCAGGTTAGAAACACAGTTTTCAGAGGGGAATTTTCCCTTTTTTTTTCTACCCTTTGGGTTCTGAATAATTTTTACTTTTTTCTCTTGCAACACTTCCTCTCCTAGCACCGGGCTCTTCCTTTGGGTTCTTTTATTTTGGGAACTCCGGTTTTTACTAATGACTTTGTTTTCTGATGTTTTGTCATTGCATTTGCCTTTTCCTGTCTTGTCCCCCCCCCCCCCCTTATGTGTCTTGTCCGGACATGACCCGATAACCACTGTCGTCGAGATTCAGGTACCTGTCTTTACAGAGGTATTTCTCTTTTCATTTTGTTTATATATGGTTAGTAAAATTTTGAATGTGAAAGGAATTTAATACAAATGTTAAAAGGAGGGTTTTTGGGTCGAATTACTGTACTCACGGATAGTGTTTCCCAAGAAACA
>JAODAL010064112.1:0-18893 GCA_025379985.1 Phyllomedusa bahiana
TAATTTCCTTTCCGGGAATAAGGGAAAAAATATTAAAAATCTGCAAAAATAGT
Source organism: Phyllomedusa bahiana (assembly GCA_025379985.1). Classification (NCBI taxonomy): domain Eukaryota; kingdom Metazoa; phylum Chordata; class Amphibia; order Anura; family Hylidae; genus Phyllomedusa; species Phyllomedusa bahiana. Next base: position 54 of record JAODAL010064112.1, read on the forward strand.
GAAATTTGAATTTAAACCTCCACTTTGCTTAAATTTTGTGAAGTCCCAAAAAAGGGATTATAAAAATTTCCTAAACATTGTTTTTAAAATTTATTAAGGGGTCTAGTTTCTTAGAGGAGTCATTTAGGGGGGTATCTAACATACAGGCCCCCCAAAGCCTGTCAGAACGGGGAATAGTCCCAAAAAAAATTAATATTGCCAAATTTTCTTGAAAATGTTAGAAATTATACTAATGTCTTAAAAAAAAAAAAAAACTTTTAAAAAATTGATGCAACCTTTTGAGAATTTGATGTAGTTATAAACATTTTGGGTGAAAATTATCTTCTTGAGCAAATTTTTGGAACTTTCAAAATGAAAAATTTTTTCAAAATTTTAGAAATTTTGATATTTTTCACAAAAAAAAAGGATTGTAGGATCAAAATTTCTTACTAACTTAAAGCGCAATGGTTTACGGGGAAAAAAATCTCTGAATCAATGGATAGGGAAAAGTTCAAAAAATTATTCTTTTCATAAATGACAAAGCCCTTTTCAAAAAATAGGGCTGTGTCAGGAAAGGGCAAAACAGGGTGGGTCCTTAAGGTAGGGTTTAAACCTTTAACCGGGGTAATTTCGCCCGCAGTTTTCGCCTGTGGCCGGGGGCGGGGGGGGGGGGGAGGGGGGGGCCGGACTTCGCCGGCCATAGACAGTCATTGCTGCGGGCGTATACGCCGCTAGAAAGTACCTGTCAAATTTTCCCCCCTCGGCGTTTCGCCGAGCAGGGAGAGGAGGAAGTAATATATTTTTCTATGGGCGTGCATTTTCCGAGTTACTGGGACGGTTTCAGCCAAATTGGGCGCACTCGGCGCAAAAATTAGGACAAATTAAGTCCCAGATAACCGTGTGAACATGGCCAAAAAGGGTTTAAAAATGTTGGGAAATTGATTAATTTTCCTCCGTCATACTTGTCCTTCAATTTAACATCATAAGGTCTTAATTGTGTTCGGGGGTGAGCCCCCCTTTTTAATTATAGGTACTGCCCCCCTTGTTTTTTTTTCAGGTACAGCTCTGTTCTTTTAGTAGGGGAAATGTATTTTTAAATTGTAATGAGCGTAACACCAGGCACCACCAGTGTGGGACGGGGGGGTTGGGGCCCACAGGGAAATGATTTTGGGGGGCCCACCCTACGTAAATTAAAATATTCCCCGGCCTCTGGTTTTTAAATGCCCCTTTTTTACCAAAAAAACAGTTGCAAACAAACTGTATTGTGTAGTAAAATGCAAGAGGTACACATATGTCACATTTTAGCATATCATGACCGGGCTAAGTGCTCCATCATATCCCCCTCCACCCAAAAAAAAAACCCCCCCACCCCAAAAACCCCCACCCCCAAAAAAACCCCCCACCCCAACCCAAAAACCCCCCCCCACCAAAAAAAACCCCCCCCCCCCACAACAAACCCCCCCCCACCCCCAATACCCCCCCCCCCCCCAACAAACCCCCTCACCCCCAAACAAATCCCCCCCCCACAAAAAAAACCCCCCCACCCCCAACCCAAAACCCCCCCACCCACAACCCAACACCCCCCCCCCAAAAACCCACCCCCCACCCCCAAAACCCCCCCCAACAACAAACCCCCACCCCCCCCAAAAAAACCCCCCCCCCCCAAACCCCACCCCCCCCCCCACCACAACCCCCACCCCCCCCTCAAAACCCCCCCCCACCCCAACCCCCCCCCCCAACCAACCCCCCCCCCCCAACAAACCCCCCCACCCCCCAAAAACAAAACCCCCCCCCAAACCCCCCAATCCCCCCCCCCCAAACAACCCCCCCCCCCCAAAAAAAACCCCCCCACCCCAACACACCCCCCCCCCCAACAAACCCCCCCAAAACCCACAAAAACCCCAACAACCCCAAAAAAACCCCCCCCCCAAACCAAACCCCCCCCCAAAAACCAAAAACCCCCCCCCCCAACAAACCCCCCCCCCCATAAAAACCCCCCCACCCAAACCCCAACCCCCCCACCCAAAACAACCCCCCCCCCCACACAAAACCCCCAACCCCCCCCCCCCAAAAAAACCCCCCCCTCCCCCACCAAACCCCCCCCCCCCCCCCCCACCCCAAAACCCCCCACCCACAAACCCCCCCCCCCAACAAACCCCCTCCCCCCACATAAAATCCCCTCCCCCCAATTCAAATAGCCCCTCCACCCACATACAATATCTCCCTCCACCCCCAAATAAAATATCCCCCCCCCCCCTAAAATACCCTCCTCCCCCCCACATTAAATTTCCCCCCCCCCCACATACAATATCCCCCTCCAACACATAAAATATCCCCCTCCACCCACATACAATTCCCCCTCCACCCCAAAAAATATCCCCCTCCCCCCACATACAAGAGCCCCTCCCCCCACTGACAATATCCCCCACCCCACATACAATATCCCCCTCCCCCCACATAAATATCCCCCTCCACCCAAACATATCCCCCTCCCCCCACATACAATACCTCCCCACTCCATAAATCCCCCCCCCCAAATACAATATCCCCCCCCCACATAAAATACCCCCTCCACCCACATACAAAAACCCCCTCCACCCACATAAAATATAAATCCCCCTCCACCCACTTTAACAATCCCTCCCCCACATACATTTTCCCCTCCACCCACAAACAATATCCCCCCCCACCCACATAAATACCCCCTCCCACCCACTAAATATCCCCCCTCCACCCACATACAATATCCCCCCCCACCCACATACAATATCCCCCCTCCACCCACAAAAAATATCCCCCCCCCCACTTAACAATATCCCCCCCACCCACATACAATATCCTCCTCCACCCCATAAAATTTTCCCTACACCCCAAATCAATTCCCCCTCCACTCACATACAATATCCCCCACCACCCACATACAATTCCCCCCTCCACCCAATAAATATCCCCCTCCACCCCCATCAATATCCCCCTCCACCCACATAAAGTATCCCCCCCCCCAATACAAATCCCCCCTCCCCCACTACTTTCCCCCCCTCCCCCCACATAAAATATCCCCTCCACCAATACAATACCCCCCTCCACCCCCATACAAACCCCCTTCAGTTTCCCCTTGGTCACGCCCTCACCAACCTTCAAAAATACCACCAGCAAAAAAGAAAAAGTGTAACTCCTATCACGGGGGTCAATCGGGGAAATGTACGCTGGCTTTATACCGGCGCCGAATAACCTACAGCACCGCCATATATAGACCACATAGAGGTAGACAGACCCAGGTATAATACAACACCCATATAAGAAAAACATAAGGTCAGACACAAGCTCAGGTAAAACCCTACAACACCACCATATAAAACCACATAGAGGTCAGACACCAGTCGGGTAAAACCCTACAACACCACCATAAGAGCCACATAGAGGTCAGACACCAGCTCGGGTATAACCTACAGCACCCCCAATAGAGGTCAGACACAGCTAAGGTATAACCTACAACACCGCCATATAGAGGCACATAGGGTAAAACCCCAGCTCAGGTATAACCTACGCCCGCCACATAGAGCTCAATACCAGCCCGGGTATAACCTACAAACCACCAATAGAGCCCACATGAGGTCAGAAACCGCCAGGTAAAACCTAAAAACCCCCCATATGGGCCCACTAGAGGTCAGCACCACTAAGGTATAACCTACAACACCGCCAAATAAGCCCACAAGAGGTCAGACACCAGCTCAGGTAAAAACCTACAAACCGCCTATGAGACCACATAGGGTCAGACACGCTCAGGTAAACCCCAAACCACCATTAGAGACCACATAGGGGTCAGAAACCCCAGTCAGGTTAACCTAAAACACCGCTTATAAACCCATAGAGGTCAACACCATCAGGTATAACCTACAACCCGCCATATGAGACCACATAGAGGTCAGACACCACTCGGTATAACCTAAGCACCGCCACATAGGGGTGCACATTTAAAGGGGATAACCTACAAACCGCCATATGAGCCCACATAGAGGTAGACACCAGCTCAGTATAACCTACAACCCCCCATAAAGAGACCACTTGAGGTCAGACCCCACTCAGGTATAACCCTACAAAAACCGCCAATAGAGACCACATAGGGGGTCAGACACCACCGGGAATAACCAACAACACCGCCATATAGAGACCACATAGAGGTCAGACACCGCTCAGGTAAAAACCTACAGCACCGCCACATGAGGTCAACCCCGCTAAGGTATAACTACAACACCGCCTATAGAGACCACATAGAGTTCAACATAGCTCGGGTTAACCACAACACCGCCATATAGAGACCACATAGAGGTCCACCAGCTCAGGTATAAACCTACAACCCCGCCAAAAATAGAGACCATTTGAGGCAACCCCCAGCTCAGTAAAACCACAACACCCAAATAAATGCAAAAAAGGATTTTTTATTTTTACCACAGGCTCCGAATAATGAAAGGTATAGGTGACTTTACATAATGACTTTTTCGGGTCAAAAGACCTTTTTAAAAATAGTCAAAGTGAAGGACCATAAGGAGAGAATAAAAGGGGCCGTACCCCCCAATGTGAAAGGCCCCTTTTTACTTTGGGGCTATGGCCCGTTTTTTCTCTCCTTATGGTCCTTCACTTTGGGGATTTTGAAAAGGTCTTGTGACCGAAAGTATTATGTAAATCACCTTTTACCTTTCATATATTCGGGAACCTGTGGAAAAAAAATAAAATATCTTTTTTTTTCATTTATTTGAGTCGGTCTAATTTATTTTTTGGGGACAATGTGGGGAAAAATCACCCACAGACCAGCACCTACAAATTAAATAAACGAACTGAGATGCCTTCCCCTTTTCTTTTTAACCTTAAACACCCCCCATATAGAGGTCAGAACCCCGCTCAGGTATAACCTACAACACCGCCATATAGAACCCCCTAGAGGTAGCAACAGCTCAGGTAAACCTACAACACCACCATATAGAGACCACAGAGTGGTCCGAAAACCAGCCAGGTATAAAACCCACAACACCCCTTAAGGGCCACTAGAGGTCAGAAACCACTCAGGATAAACCTACAAAAACCGCCATATAGAGCCATATAGAGGGGCGACACCCGCTCAGGTAAACCTACAAAAACCCCCCATATAAGACCACATAGAATCAGACACCGCTCAGGGTTTTAACCCACAACACCCCCCTATAGAGGGCCACAGAGTGGCCGACACCGTCAGGGATAACCCACAACACCGCCCTTAAACCCCTAGAGGGCAGACACAAGCTAGGTATAACCACAACACCACCTTATGAGGTCAGACACCAGTCAGTCACTCAATTACAGGAATACAGCACTGATCCAATTAGAAGTAAAATAACCCCTGAAATCAGGATCACGGAGGTCCTTCTGAGAGTCGTTTCTCTTTATGAGTCGTTTTTTTCCCCCTTTCCTCTGCTTCCTTCCACCCGCCATGTTGACTTGTCCCGGCCCCAAATCATCCCCCCAAAATTACACACAAATATCTTAGATCCTCAATTTTCCCGCACCCCTTTTCCTATTCCCATCTGTACAAAATTCCCCGGGGGTGGGAGAGCGGTCAAACCATAACTTTGAGGTCTATATCCCGGGGGGTTGGAAGGTGGGGGGGAGGACTAAGTCCCCCGGGAGTAATGCACAACATGGGGTGCCCCCCCCTCACAATTATAAACCAGGTAGGTAACAAGACCCAAAGGGAGGTAGGCAAATAGGCAAGACCCCCGTCTGTAGGTAGGTGGTTTCTCCCCTTAGGTAACTGTAGGATTAGGGTCCCCTTTATATGGGGTGCAAGCAGTTAGGGACCCCCTTTAGGTGTATACAGGCGTTAGGGCTTCCCTTGATGTAGTATACAGGCAGTTAAGGCCTCTTTGGTATTTCGCAGGCATTTTGGTGTCTCCTTTAGTAGTATACAGGTAGTTAGGGGCCCCCTTTAGTAGGTGCAGGAAGTCAGGGCCTCCCCCTTTAGCTACTGTGTGGTATAGGGCCCCTTTAGTATTTAGGTACCCGGGCCCCCCCTTTTTAGTAGGGCCCCCCTGTAGGGAGTCAAAGCGCCCTTTAGGTAGCCAGAGCCCCTTGTTTCAGGGCCCCCCCGTAGGGAGTTAGGGCCCCCCGTAGGTACCAGGGCCCCTTGTGTCGGGGCCCCCCTTTAGGGTACCAGGGGGCCCCCCTTTTTAGTCAGGGCCCCCCCTTTTAGTCAGGGCCCCCCTTGTAGTCAGGGGGGCCCCCCTTTAGGTAGCCAGGGGCCCCCCCTTTTAGCCAGGGGCCCCCTTGTAGCCAGGGGGCCCCCTTGTGTCAGGGCCCCCTTTTAGTCGGGCCCCCTTTTAGCCCGGGTCCCCCCCCTTTGGTAGCCAGGGACCCCCGCTTGTTTCAGGGGCCCCCCTTTTAGCCAGGGACCCCCCGTAGGGAGCCAGGGGCCCCCTTTTAGTCGGGGGGCCCCTTTCGGTAGCCAGGGGGCCCCCCCTTTTTAGCGGGCCCCCCTTTGTGCAGGGCCCCCCCTTTTAGTCAGGGGCCCCCTTGTAGTCAGGGGCCCCCTTTTAGCCAGGGGCCCCTTGGGAGCCAGGGGGCCCCCCCTTGTATCAGGGCCCCCCCCTTTTTAGTCAGGGGCCCCCCTTTTGGTAGCCCGGGTCCCCCTTGTAGTCGGGGCCCTCTTTAGGTAGCCAGGGGCCCCCTTTGTAGTCAGGGCCCCCCCGTAGTCGGGCCCCCTTTTAGTCAGGGGCCCCCTTTTGGGAGCCCGGGGCCCCCTTTTGTGTCGGGGCCCCCTTTTAGCAGGGGCCCCTTGTAGTCAGGGCCCCCCTTGTAGTCAGGGCCCCTTTTGCCGGGGGCCCCCTTTGGTGCCAGGGGGCACCTTTAGTGAGGGCCCCCCTTTAGGAGCCAGGGCACGCTTGTAGTCAGGGGCCCCCCTTTGTATCCAGGGACCCCTTTAGGTAGCCAGGGACCCCTTGTAGTGAGGGCCCCCCCCTTTTTAACCAGGGCCCCCCCTTTTTAGCCAGGGGCCCCCCTTGGCAGGGCCCTCTTTTTAAATCAGGTCCCCCCTTGTAGCCAGGGCCCCCCTTCTAGCCAGGGCCCCCTTATAGCCCGGGCCCCCCCCCCCTTGTCGCCCGGGCCCCCCTTGTGGGGCAGGGCCTTCCCCCTTTAGTCAGGGCCTCCCCCTTTTAGTCCGGGCCCCCCCCGTGTCAGGGCCCCCCTTTTTAGCCAAAGGCCCCCCCTTGGGAGCCAAAGGGGCCCCCGCTTGTAGCCCCGGGACCCCCCTTTTTTACCAGGGGGCCCCCTTGCAGTCAGGGGGGCCCCCCCTTTTACCGGGACCCCTTTTAGCCAGGGAACCCCCCTTTAAAAGCCAGGGGGGCCCCCCTTTTAGGTGGCAAACTTCAGCCTGCCCGGGGGGATCAGCGGGGCGCAAACGTCTAGTTTGGGGCTGTGCTCCCTGACACCCCCGCAGCCCCCGGGAGCCCGGGGGCATTTGTCCCCCCTACCCCCGGGGCCCGGGCTCTGGGCTCCCCCGGGGCGCAGGTCCCGGGGGGCAGAAAACCCGGGTGCCCCCGGAAAAGGGCCCCGGGGAGCTCCCCGGGAATTTAATCCGGGGGCCCAAAAGCGGTCGGGGGGGGGGGGCCCCCGGGGGATTTTCCCCCGGTTTTCCCCCGGCGGGGCCCTTCCCACCCCGGGGACCCCTACTGAAACCCGTACTTATTATGACCCTCATGGAGCACTTTTACCCGCACAGGGCACAAGCCCTTTATAGACCACAGTAACATCACAAAGGGACGTGGCAACCCAGGCACAGGGCATACAGACACCTCATGATGTCACCAAAACTCTACAGAATGTATAAACTCTGAACCCGAAACCCTCTTTGGGATCTGTTTAGTCTGAAGAGCTTGACGACGACAATTTTACTTGCTGAAGGGCCCGGACCCCCCATCATGAAAGCTGCGGGGGTAAAAACAGAGCCCCCCCTCTGCCTCATTCACACAAACGGATGATGGTAGGGAAAAAGGGAAAACAAAAAACAGCCTCTGGGCATCGTTCACAAAAGTGTGGGGCGCTGGGAAGGGGTAAAGGTCAAACCCCCACCTTTTGACGGTGTTTTCCACCCCAAACCCAAAATTTTGGGTTTTAGGATTCGGTGAGTAGCTTTTCCCCCTTTGTTTTTGAGTGTGTGTGAGTTAGGACCCCCTTCCCCATCATTTTTTTTTGGCCCTTTATTTATTGGGCTACTATGCTTTTGGGGTTTTAACATTAAACCCTATACATATACCTCCAGACTCCTAAGGCTCCCCTTCTGCCTCGCCACATTTTTAAAAAGTTTGAAAATTTTTTTTCCCAAGGGATCCCATTGTTTTTACCCCCCAAACAATGGGAAAAATGTGATGGGGTTTGGGGGCCTTTAAACTCGTTTGGAGCTGTCAACAATGTTTCGGGTTAAAAAATGTCGGCCCAAATTTGGGGCAGAATCTGCTGTAAAGTGTCCAAAATTCAAGAGCCCTTTTTTGTGCTGTATGAATGTTTTGGGTCTCAGGAAAACACTGTGTCTGCTATAAGAAACGGCATCAAAAATTCTAAATCTGCTATAAGGGAAAGTCGACTCCAAAGGGAGGAGCACTGCATCTGCCCTTTTTTTTGAATTGGCCAGGTTTTGCACCCCTTTTAGCCAGGTAGTTTCCCCCCCTTGTAGAAATTTGTGCCCCCTTTATCCATAAATCAAAGGGAAATTTCTCCAACCCCATGCACCCTTCTTTTAAAAAATCGCAATTTATTGAAAAAAATAAGTGGTTAAAAAAAAAGGGTTTAAAAAAAAAACAAAACCCCTAATGATGGGCTGCTGTAGTAAACATATAGCACATGCTGTTTTATCATTAGGGGTTTTTAATTGTTTTTAAAAACCCTGTTTTTTTTAACGCTTAGTTTTCAATAAAGTTCCGATTTTAAAAAATTTTTACAGTGTGCTGGAGCAATCTAACTTGTCTTCTATGGATAACTGCTGAACCATTTCCAACTGGATGGTTTTTGTTTTTTCCCCGGGACCTCAGGCCATGTTCACACCGGGTTAAAAATGGGGCCCTAATTTTGGGCCCCTTTAAATTAAGCACCGAAGTGGGGCAAATTACCCTTTCTGAAAAAAAAGGCCCCCGTTCCAAATTAAAGGTTAAATTTCCCCAGTTCTCATGAAACTATTGGGTTACTTTTCCTCCCTTTTCTCGGCCCAATCCGCCCGGCCCCGGGGGGGATAAAAAGGGCATGTGAATTACCAGCGGGGTTACACACCGGAGGTAATGCAAGTTCCCAAAGGGGCCCCGGGGGAAATTCCGGCCCCCAAAGCTCCCGGGCCCCCCTCCCCGCCCCCCGGCCCCCCTCCACACGGCGTAATTTCGGGGCGTAAATTTTGTCCTGCATTTTAAACCTGTGGAAAACCCAGCCTCAGTTTAATTGGGCATAGTTTTCCCGCATCAGCAAAAAATCACACTGGGTAGCTGAAATTTCTTTATTTTTTGGGGTGCCCCCCGTAGCCAGGTTTGTGCCCCTATAGCTAATAAAAAAAAAATAATAAAAACTACTTACTCACCCGGGTTCCCTGTGTGTCCCCCCCAGACTTTTCCTGGGCCGGGACAGCTGCCCGGGCCCAAAGGGAACCCCAAACGTCCCCAGGGGGTGTGGTACAGCGGTGCGTCACACCCCCCGCCCAAAAATGAACTGGATTTACAAAAACCACCCGGGGGCCCGTACTTTCAGGGGGGAAAGCAAGGGGGGGAAAGAACCCTCCTGCCCCCTCCCTGCACAAACAGGCTGCATGGAGCATTTCAGCTGATGACTGGGCACTGTGCGGACCCCCGGGACAAAGTCATTTAGAATCGCCGGGGGGGGTTTAGGTACAACCCGGGGGCCCAAAAAAGCGTCCGATTTTACTTTTTGGGGGCCCGGGAATTTAAAGAACCCCCGCTGCCTCTTCTGGGGGGATGGGAGGTGACCCCCCATTAGCGGGAACTCCCCGCCCAAATCGGGAGAGTTGGCATGTATGGGCCCGACTGGGGAACCCAAAGGGTTTTGGGGAAAAAATCCGTCGTCCTTTCAACGACCTGAAATGCCTGAAATTTAAAAAAACCCGGGGGACGATCATTAAACATACATGCCAACTCTCCCGTTTTTTTGGGAGGGAAAAGGTCCCGCTAATTTTTTGGGGCCCCCCCCCCCCGCCCGGGGGGGGTTGGAATTGACCCGCCGCCAGCAGGCGGGGGGGGGTCCCTTAAATGTCCGCGGCGACAAGTAGCGTAGTGCGCTACTCTGGCGGCCCGCCGGGCGCCGCTCCTACAGGCGGGGGGAAGCGGCCCCTGTGCCCCCTTCTCCTGCCCGGGGGTCTCGCTGTGCAGGGGAGGCAGGAGGGATCGCTCCCTCCCCCCCCTCCTCCCCCCGTATGTCCGGCGCCGGTAAACCGGCCAGGGGGGAATTCGCGCGGCTTTCTCTCACTTTCCCCCCCCCGCCGCTGAAAGGGGATCCCTCCGGGGCGGCCGTGCTGCAGGGCCGGTGGTAAGTGCATTTTATTAATTTTTTTTTTTATTAGGCTATATGGGGGGCTCTGCCTGGGAAAAAATGGGGGGGACTACCGGCAACAGAAAGGGACATCTAAACCCGGCAACGAGGGGGGACTACCCCGGCAACAAGGGGCCTACCTGGCAACAAGGGGGACATCTACCCCGGCAACAGAGGGGGGACAAACCCGGCAACAAAGGGGGCAAATACCTGGGGAACCAGGGGACCTATCTGGCAACAAAGGGGGCACTTAATGGAAAAAAGGGGAAATCTACCTGGCAAAATTGGGGGCACAACCTGGCAACAAGGGGGCACTACCTGGGAACAGAGGGGACATCTACCTGGCAACAGAGGGGGGACTACCTGGCAACAGGGGGGGGCACTACCTGGGAACAAAAGGGGGGACTACCTGGGAACCGGGGGGGACATTACCTGGCTACAGGGGGGGGACTACCTGGCAACAAGGGGCCTGCCTGGCAAAAAGGGGGGGGCACTCCCTGGAAACAAGGGGCACTCCCTCAACAGAGGGGACATCTCCTCCAAACCGGGGGCATCTACCGGGCAAAAGGGGGGCACTACCGGGCAACAATGGGGGCACACCGGGAACAAGGGGGCATCTACCTGGCAAAAAGGGGGGGGGCACTACCTCAACAAGGGGGCCTACCTGCAAACAATGGGGCACTACCTCAACAAGGGGGGGCACCACCTGCTAAAAAAGGGGGGCACCTCCCTGGCTAAAAAAGGGGGGCACCTACCGGGTAAAAGGGGGGGCATCTACTTGGCTACAAGGGGCACTCCCTTTTCCTGAAGGGGCACTACTCTTAGGGGGGTTAAACACCCTAAAAAGGGCATTCCTTTTTCTTCCAAAAGCCTTAGCATTAGTGGAGGGGTTGGCTTTTTAAAGGGGGCGACAACCACAAAAAGGGCGGTTTCCATGCAAATTTTTGCCCCCCTAAAAACCCCTGCTTTTTTTTTCCCAAAATTGGCAACTATGTCATAAGGGGGTTAAACTGCTCTGGAAAAAATGAAAGCAAAAAAAACTCTGTTTGGGGTTACTATGAGCTTTGTTTGGGTTGCTAGGGGCAACAAAGCCCAATCTTATTTCTAGACTGCTAATAAATAAGGCTCAAGGGGTAAACGGGTTTCCCCTTTTTTAACCCTTTACGCCCTGCACCGAAAATTTTAACAGGGCCCTGGGGGCCCGTAAAGGGTGTTTTTCGCTGGGGCCCACTCATTTACCCTGAAGCTTTTTTAGATGCGGGTTCCATGTTTAACCCAACCAAAATTACACTCTGCCATAGGCAGGTGATGAATGAGAAGCCTGTTTATGCGTCATTAGGATATGTTCACACCGCATCTTGGATACATTTTTGCTATACGTAAAAGGTATTGTGTTAAATGCATCCAAAAACATACCACAGTGAGTGAGTTTTCGTAAGCGTTTTCTGGGGCTACAAAAAAAGTATCCCTATTGTTTTATGGGAATTTTTTAATGCGTTTCAAGGATCAAGAATTGGGGAGTCAATACTTTGAAACCCCATCCGATTTAAAGCAATGCAAAAAAAAGTATGTAAAAAAATGTATTGGGCTAAAGGGTGATGCGTTTTTTTAAAATTGAAATCCCAAAGTAAAATCACACTTTAACATTGTTTAAAAAAAAAAATTTAGGGGGTCTGTTTTTTTTTTTTTAAGTTAAAAATAAACCCCAAAAAAGTATTTAAAAAAAAATTGTGTGAAAAATTCCCTATAGGGGTTTTAAAAAATACTAAAAAGCAAAAAAAATTTTTGATTTTGGATACATTTAAAAGTGTTAGATTTTCCACCAGCTGTGATCCGTCCCCCCAAGCCCCTTAGTAATAAAAACGCTATACCCAGGTGTGTCAGGCGTCCGCAGAACCCCCATCTCGTCCTGATATATACCTTTTTGGGTTTTTAATTTTTTGGGGGAGTCGCCCATTTTCCATTCTTTTTTTTTGTTTTTTTAAACCCAAAAAGGGTTTCCCTTCCCGCTTTCCAAAATTTAAAATTTTAAATTTAAATTTTTTCCCAGGAAACGGGGGTATTGCCCAAAATTGCGGAAATTTAAAATCTGTAAATTTAAATTTTAAAAACAAAAGTTTTTGCTCCCCTTCCCTTCCCTCGAAAACCAGGGGGTAGCTCTCCATGGCGCAGCAGCAGTTAGAGTTGCTCCAGAGAACTAGTGCCAGATAGGGCCTTAGGGTGTGCCTCATAAGAAGACAGGGCTGCCATCAGTGACTTAATGGCTTCTTACTGCCGAAGCATCTGGGCCCCTTAACCCATTACAATTACTATCTTGCAGCATATTAATAACACAATAATTAAAAAAAAAATTGATCAGGCCCCCTAACAGCAGTACTGCCAATATGAACATTGGCCAACTCTTCCGGAATGTCCGGGAGACTCCCGCAATAAGGGGAGACCTCCGGGGAGATCCGCGGCTTCAAGAGGAGAAGAGAGAAAGGAGGAATTGCAGCCGATGGCATGTTCAGGGTGAGCTGCCCGAAGTGCTGGGGATCACACCCACATCCACAGGTGAGCAGAGAGAGACGTAGGAAGACGAGCAGTGCTCCTTCTCATGCAGCCGATTGGTAAAGCTGCAGTCAGCAGGGGCTTCTGCTCCACCAATCAAAGCAGGGTGTGTGTGACTGTCGGTATCACTGAGTGGGGGGAGGTGGTGGAGCCGCTGCCTGTCTGTTGAGGAGAGATGGCCACTGAGTGTAGGTGCTCCTCCTAGACTGTAAAAAGTTTACTGTTTAAAAATTGTGTGTGTCTGTATAAAAAGGGCATGGGCTGACAGGTGCAATGGTGGAGGGTGGGAGAGTGGTATCACTGTTCTCAATTTATCTTAATTGTGCAAAGGTACAGGAGACCATCCAGGTGCTAACACTACCAGCTAGGAGACCATGATTCCTCCATAGTTCCCCTAGTATGCAATGCAATGTAGTGTCACATAGCATACAGTGGACTTTAGTGTCACATAGAGCATATAGGGAACTGTAGTGTCAGCATAGCATACAGTGGACTGTAGTATCATATAGCATCCAGTGAATTATAGTGTCACATAGCATGCAGTGGACTTTAGTGTTGCATATAATGCAGTGGACTTTAGTGTTGCATATAATGCAGTGGACTTTAGTGTTGCATATAATACAGTGCACTTTAGTGTCTCACAGCATACAGTTGACTGTAGTGTCACAAAACATACAGTGGATTTGTCAGGATTAGGCGGCGCTCGTCTGCAGGGAGCAACGTTCTGCAGCAGCTGATCAGCGACCCCCACACTGATAGTCATTCTGCTGGAAGCTGTGTGAGTGACAGAGGCCCAGCCATTCCGGACAGGGGGCGTGTTGCAGCAACCAATGGGAGGACCCGGAGGCCGCTCCAATCAGCAGCAGGGGCGGTATCCGGGAATCACATTTAAACTCCCTGCTCGCTGAGTGCGGCGCCTGTGATATTTCCTGGCTGCCTTGTATTCCTTGCTATTGCTTGTTATTTGCTCACCTGTGTACCTGACCTCGGCTTGTTTCCTGACCCTGTCTTGCTCTCCGTTTTTGTACCTCACTCCCATTCGTGTTTTGACCTCGGCTTGTTTACGTTTAACCCTCTGGTTCTGTTTTGTGGCTTGGTGTTCCTGACTGTCTGACTCTTCTTCCTCCTGACGGCCCCAGCACTCTAGTAGCGCAGGGCCTGTCGCCCAGTTGCCGTCTGCCGTCTAGGGCAGCACGTCAAGCAGGCAGGGACAGTGGGCTGGGTTCCAGTCAGGGCCCACTGTACCTCTCTTGACGTGACAGGATTTTAGTGTCTCATAGCATGCTGTGGACTTTAGTGTCTCGTAGCATACAGTGGACTGTAGTGTCACATAGGATATAGTGTACTTTAGTGTCTCATACCATACAGTGGATTGTAGTCACATAGCATGCAGTGGACTTTAGTGTCACATTACATACAGTGGACTTATAGAATCCATTGGACTTTAGTGTCACATAGCATGCAGTGGAGTTTAGTGTCTCACAGCATACAGATGACTGTAGTGTCATATAGCATGCAGTGGACTTTAGTGTCACATAGCATATAGTAGACTTTAGTGTCTTGTAAAATACAGTGGATTGTAATGTCGCATAGCATACAGAGCACTGTAGTGACTCATAGCATGCAGTGGACTTTAGTGTCACATAGTATACATTGAACTTTAGTGTCACATAGCATACATTGAACTTTAGTGTCACATAGTATACAGTGGACTTTAGTGTCATAGTATACAGTGGACTTTAGTGTCTCGAAGCATACAGTGGACTGTAGTGTCACGTAGAATATAATGTACCCATCTCTTCAGTCTTGCCTATAACCTACACTAACCTTTGTTGTCACTACTTCCTCCACAAACATGTCTGCCCCTCACCTCCTGTCTCTTTCCCCCTCCTTGCAGATTGTAAGCACTCGCGGGTAGGGTCCTCTCTCCCTCTGTCGTTCCAATTGTCATTAATCACTTATCATTGTGCTCATTTGACTTATGTTATATATGTAACCCCCTCGAATGTACAGCGCCCTGGAATCAATGGCGCTTTAAAATAAATAATAATAATAATAATACTTTAGTGTCTCATAGCATACAGTGGATTGTAGTCACATAGCATACAGTGGACTTTAGGACTGCTGCTTTAGGCTAGGTGCAGGGGACAGGAAGTTTGGCAGGCGGTGGGATGACATCACTTTCATTGTGCCGTCTGCAGAGCTATGTACGGCAGGGGTAGGGAGAGCACAGCACTACCTGCCCCGCCGTTCATCTTAATTGTATTCACATCGCAAGGACGTGCATACAATTAAGATATCCTCTGTGAAGCAAGGGGGGCGGGCTTCACAGACTGGCCGGGCCATGTAGAGCAGTACTGGTTGTACTGCCCTAACAGCGGCCAATGCATAACATACAGTGGATTGTGCTGTCACATAGCATAGCGTGGACTGTAGTGTCACATTCACACAGCATACAGTGGACTGTAGTGTCATATAGCATATAGTGGACTTTAGTGTCACATAACATGCAGTGGATTATCGATAGTGTCACATAACATACAGTGGATTTTAGTGTCACATAGCATACATTGGAGTATAGTGTCCCGTAACATACAGTGGATTACAGTGTCTCATAGCATTAAGTGGACTTTAGTGTCACATAGCATAGAGTGAATTTTAGTCTCACATAACTTAAAATGGATTGTAGTGTCACATAGCATAGAGTAGTCTGTAGTGTCACATAATATACAGTGGATTGTACTGTCGCATAGCAGAGTAGACTGTAGTGTCACATTCACATAGCATGCAGGGGACTTTATTGTCACATAAAATATAGTGGACTATAGTGTCACATAATATACAGTGGATTGTAATGTCACACAGCATACAGTGGAATTTAGTGTCACATAGCATACAGTGGACTTTACCTATATATGGGTCAAAGCTTCATCAGGAATCTTATAAGCATCATCTATCGGCATCACCTGGTTAAAAACGGTCCAGCGAAGATAGAGAGAATCCCTGAGATCCACCGTGTACAGGTGTCCCATTATACAGGTCAAAGCTTCACCAGGAATCTTAACAGCATCATCTATCCGTAACATCAGCTGGGAGAAGTGGGCCAGCGAAGAAATAGAGATATTCCGGATACTAAAACTGTGGCGGTGAGGGTCCCTCTTAGCCCAAGGTCCAGATACTTCTAACTTCGCAGCAAACTTCTCGCTTAATCTTCTTGAAACAAAAGCCGGTAACCAAGGGTTTCGCAGGTAACAGGTCAGACTTTTCCCAAAGGGTCAGGCCCCCCCCCTCCCAAATGGCCAGTCCCCTTCGGGGTTAACCTGGACGGAAAAATCCTCAAATGGATACTGAACACCCCGGTCATTTACCATGAACACCTGTGTTCCAAAATTTTTCCCGGGTAGCGTTATCTCATTATTAAAGCTATGTCAAACGCGGTACAGTGTTCAAAAAAATGAGAAACTGAGCAACATTTATAACGGGGTTTTGTGGTCTTACCCAAAATTACAGGAGTTAGGAAATGTACGCTTAAAAGACTAGCTTTAAGATTTTTTATTCTTAAAAAGGGGTACTTCAATTTGGATTGGAGGTCAATTAATACTCTTAGCACTACATTCCCCCCCTTATCTCCAGATAAAAATTTTTCTATATACAACTCATATCCAAGGGAATGGCTTCAGCAAGGAACAAAATATTGTTTTAAGGAAAGGGAAAACATGTAACAGCGCTAAAAGCAATGAATGCAAACTATAGAAAAAGTACTCCTAAAAAAATCGTAAAAAAAACCCAAAATATAACCAGGAAAATAAACCCAAACCCCCCATTTACATTCTTTTGGGGGGTTTATGTGAACGCGTCATCCTGAACGATCTTTTCTGGGGCTGCAAATCCCTGGCTATATCCACAGTAAAAAAACAAAACATATTCTGAAACTCTTTGTATCCCGGTGGTAATTAAAAAACAAATTACAATCTCTATTTTGTAAGTGCCTTTCTAATTTTAATCTAATATATATCTTCTAAGGCTCTATTAGTATTTATTGAATTACTACCAGGCAAGATAATCTCCCTTAAGCCCTAGCAGCATATGCAGCTACGGCAGGGGATCCTACAAGCATAAGGGATAACCCTAAGAATTTCTGACTATCAATTTTGGCTCTAAATGTCATTACATCTCTTAGTAACTCCACCCTTACCATTTAGAAAACCATAATATTATTTTCATTATGCCTTTTTTCCACCTCCTATTTTTATTTGCTGACATTTCCCTATCTTATTCGGATTAGGTCATTTAATAGCATAACTAAGCGGATGCAATATTTTGAGTCTGTATATCATATCTACAGTAAGGAAATCCTCTCCAGTACAGTCTATACAAGCATAATATGAATGGTATGTATAATTCTGGGTCACATCTCGGTCTTAAACCTTCCAACAAGTCTTACGTCTAATTATGTACTGATATTCTGGATCCATCCCGTTCTTCGATCTCCTTATCTTGGACAGACCCCCCTATCAATTTTGTCCATAATTGCGAGGGGGTTGGTGCAGCTACCATGCAAGTCTCTAGTATATCGGTAGCAGTAGCAATTTTTGTCTACATAAATAGCTCATGTTCATCAAATAAATCCAAATAAATCCATAGTTTCCATTTAATTTTTTCTAAAATGCCATATTCTCCTTTTGACCTTCCTCTCTTTGTTGATCAACGATTGGGTAATAACAGAGACCAAAAGGACCATGTTGCAATACCGCAACCATCGTCTCCAATTTGGATTGAATACTGAAAGAAAGCAACTTATTATTTCTGAATAACATCTGTTTCCACTTTCACTTCCTTGTTTCCTCACTCCCAATTTGTCCTTCTAGCAATAACTTTACAGGCTTAGAGGGACTTTATCCCTCTTGTTTTCCCCAAATTTGCACCATTTTTTAAAGAGTGAGGGAACCAAACATTTTTTTTACTATCTGGGGGTGCACATACATCGCTGTTATAAACATATCACTCAATTCCCTTTTTTATTTTCACATTTATATTCTCTAACAATGCCAAAAATGTCAGAAAGTAAAAGATCACCCCCCCATTTTGGGGCCCAACACAGAACACAATCAAGCATTTTACTGTTTCTAAAAACCAAAAGATATGGAAACTGTTCCTCCCTCTCCAAAATTCTTTCACTGGGGTATTACATAAAAAAACCCCAAAAAACCTTCTATTCATAAATCCCCATCAAATGGGATCTTTTTTAAAATTAACTACCCCTTAACTTTAAATATTTGCCCTAGATTACCCTTGTGTTTTTATCAGGCCTTTTCCTAGGGACAAATTTAAAAGCACAAAGAAAAGACACAATTATCAGCAATATGCATTGACCATTAGATTCAAAACAACAAAAGGTAGGCGGGGTTAACCGGGTTATTCAAGCAGTAATTGCGGAACGGATTTCGCCCGCAATACGGCTTGGTTACAGGGCGGGGGGGGCAGCTCGCCGGCCCCATAGAATGCATATCCACGGCGTGTATCCCCCCGGATAAGAACATGTCACTTTCTCCCACCGGGTGTATTTGCCGAGGGGGAGGAGAGATGGAATCATAGTTTCTATGAGAACTGTGGGATTACCGTAATGGGTGGCAAAGGATTCCAACCCTATTCAGCGAGTACGCGGCAATCATGGCTGGAATCCGTGCCCGAAATAAGCCTGTGAACGGCCCCTTGTCGCAATGCGCAATAAATTCACAACAAAAAAACATGAAACAAAACCAA
>JAODAL010064113.1:0-18893 GCA_025379985.1 Phyllomedusa bahiana
TTTAACCCCATAGTCATTTTTCCGCTGACTTTTATACTCCAGTAAACCCCGGAGTGGGTCATGGGAAGTGAGCACCCACCCTGCTCTAGCCACCCCCAAATGAAAAGGCCGACCCAGGAAATGGCTGGCCATACTAACATATTACGCATGTTAAACATTGTCGACAGTCTAACTGTGACACCTATTAAATTTGGCCTTTCTTTCCCCCCCAAGTCTCCTTACCTTGGGGGGCTGTGTTTGGACATTGAAAGGTCATGCCAGGACACGGCCCGGGATGAAAACCCCCTTTGTACACCCTTCCTGCTGTTCCACCTTACAATATAAATATTATATATATTTTTAAAATTTATAATAGCCTTCATCTCTCAGCACAAAATGATGTTTAATCGAACCAAAAAATGAAATGCTCCAAGTAAGTGAATATTAAATATTAATAGTATATATTTAAATGTATATTTGAAAAAATTTATTTAAAAAATATATATAAATAATGTATATATATGTATAAAATTATATATAATATATATTTTTATATATATATAAATATAAATTATAAAATTTATAAATTAAAATTTAAATAAAACACTTACTCTGGAGCATTACATTTGTTGGTTCGATAAACTTCTTTTTTTTGTCTGAGGATGAAGGCTATTCATGGGGGAAAGCCAAGAAATGAAGTTTCCTACAATGGTGTGTACTACTCCTTTCAGGGAAGCACAAACGGGTGAAAGAGAAGTGGAGGCCCCCCGCTCAAAAACTAGAACAAGAAAGTACATTAAGTCTCTAGTTTGGAAATCACCCCCTAAACGGGCCTCAATTGGCAGTTTCATTAAAAATTCCCGCTAAACCCAGTGTCAATCTACAGTGAAGAGGCGACCTTCGGGGCAGAGGGGCAAGGGAGAACCCATATCTGAACTGGCTAATAAAAGGAAAAGATTAAATAGGGGGCTAAAGAACACAGACTTTGGGACAGGGGAAGATTGGAAAAAATATTAGACAACAAATCGAATTTTGAGGTTTTTGGATCACACAGAAAACCTTTGTGAGACGCAGAACACTGAAAAGATGATGGAAGAGTCCCTGAGCCATCGTCAACGGGTGGAGGAAATGTGATGGTTGGGGTTTTTGTTCGGTAAAGGGGAAGATTTGTACAAGGTAAAAGGATTTTGCACTCCATTTGAAACGCCATCCCGTACCCTGGGACAGCGCTTCTTTGGAGCTAATTTCATCCTGCAACGGGGACTGCCCCAAAAAACACACCTCCAAATTATCAAGAATTATTTAGGGAAGAAGCAGGCAGCTGGGTTCTACTGTAATGGGTCCCACACGTCACCGTTCAACCCATTGAGCTGTTGTGGGAGCAGCTTGACCTTATGGTATGCAAAAAGTGTCCATGAAGCCAATCCAACTTGTGGGAGGGGTTTCTGGAAGCAAGGGGTGAAATTTCGCCAGATGACCTCAGAAAATTACCTGCTAGAATACCAAAGGTCTGCAATGCTGTAATTGCTGGAAAGTTTAAAGTAGAAAATTATTTTTTCAAATAAAAATCATTATTTCTAACCTTGTCAATGTCTGGCTAATTTCTATTCATTTTGCAACCATTTGATAAAAAAACCATATAATTTTTTGGGGGAAAAAACACAAACTTGTCTGGGTGACCCCAAACTTTTGAACGGTAGTGTATATATGTTGTAGAAGGGCCAAAGGTGCTGTCTTAGAAGGGAGGTACTTGTAACTGAGGTGGCTGGCCTCAGTGATATACTCCAGCCCGGGTCTTACCAGCTAAATAAAATGCAGCTGGTGCAGGGAAACCCGAAGGGGTTTTCTGACCGCAACCGGAAAAATTTTTGGGCTGTTAGCATTTTTAAGATGAAATCGCCAAAAGTTGAAATTGGGCAGATTTTCACTAAAATCTGGGTTCCACTATGAACAGATTATTTTTCTTAATATAAATCAATAATCGCAATTGCGGATTCAGATCGCCATTTTCGGCGCTTCCTGTAATTTTGGCGGCCAGCCAATCAGCACAGAGCACAGGGGAGGTGAAGAACGTCACCTGTGGGCTGTGTAGGGATCTCATTGGCTGCTAAAATCACTTGATCTTGTTTTAAATGTCAATGCACTTCCTGCTGCCGCCATAACTTTTTTACAGCGACGGAAGGGTCATGTCCCTGATACTTTTTTTTAAAAACTATTAGAGATTGTTTTCCCCGAGTTTTTCAAAGAAAAACATCTGGATAGATTAGTTGCTTAGGGTACAGCAAGATTACAGAATTTATTAGTATTATTTGAGATTTTAACAGCAAACTGCTATAACAGCAAATTTTATTCCCGCCTAGCCCCGCACCCCCACAGCCTCAGTTCAGGGTGTTTTCTTTCTTTTTGGGGTTTTACGTCTGCATTTTAACTCAAATTTTTCCTTTAAGCCCGTGAGAAAGCACCTATTTTATTTTCTGCCCAGCCCCACCCCCACGCCTCAGTTTTATGGTGTCATTTTTTTTTGGGGTTCTGTCTGCATTACAACTCATATTTGTCCCTTTTTAAGTCAGCTGACATAGCACCCAATTTTTTTTTCTGCCTACCCATATCCACAAACAGGGGGTCACTTCCGTGTGGGGGTGCTGTTTTTTCATTTTTTACTTTTTATTAGTCCTCTCAAGCTTCGGTGAAATAGCTCCCTATTTTTTTTATGCGTTGCCTGCCACCATTGTCATAGGAGGGGGGGTGACCTTTGTTGTAGGGTGAACTTCTGCATCATAGACCGCTACGTTCCTCTCTCATAAGAAATCACTGTTCTATATAGAGTGTATTCAATTTTTTACTTCTTTTCTCATTGTAAAAAAATACCAAATTTATTCCATATTGTATAGAAAAAAATTTTTTTTCTATCCTGATTATCAGTTTTCCAAAAAGACCCCAGTGTAGATAAATTTTAGAAAATTATCCTATTGTACTCCTTTTTTCTCATTTTGGGAAAATACCCCATTTTATTCCATATTTATAGAAAAAATTTCTATTTTTAAACCCTTTAAAATTGTTAAAAAGACGCGTTTTTTAAAAAATTTGTAGGGTTTTTTAAAAACCAGAGAGTGAAGGGAAACACTGTTGAGTTGGTATTATGGTTCTTCAACAAAACCGCATTTCACAGTATTCGTAAAACAAATTTTGTTTTTAATCCTAGTGGCATTGGAAATTAAGGGATTCAGAAAACCTGGATTTGCGTCTTTTTCAGTACACTTTTTAAAACAATTTTTTATTTTTTCGAGACCTTTTTAAAATTTATCTTTTTGAACATGGGGGAACTAAAGGGGTTAGCGACAAAGAGGGGGGGAGGATGTGGAGTAGAGGGTATGAGAGAAAGGCTCCTTCCCTTGCTGAACAAAAACGCAAGCAGCACATCTCATTGCAGGACCAAAACAGGCCTGTCATCGCTGGGGGGTTTTAAATTGTGAACCAGTACTGTGATCCCTGCCACATACCGTCCCCGAGTACCACCAGCACCACCAGTACCACCAGAGACACAGCCTACCCTTCTCCCTTCCCCAGTTTGCCGCGCCCGACAGCGGCCCCGCTAACTGTCAGCCTTTGGGTGTATCAGGGGTGGAACAGAAAAACCTTCAACCCAAAACCAAAACCTGAATGTCGGCATTGCCAGGCTTTTGGCCTTGGAAATGTTGCCTTTCGTTCTGCTGGTGGAAAATCACAGATGTGTTCCGCTACGTCATGGCCCACTTGCCTACCCCCAATAATACATGCCGAGCAGGCATTTTTTTTTCCCAAAAAGCCGTCCCGCACCTGCCACCATGTTTCAAGATAAAATCTCCAGTGCGTCTGGCTGCATCGTGTCCAGAAAAGTGCATCTGACCACTCGATACATTGACCAGTAACACTGTCAAGGCCGTTACATCATCTCTGTGACACACACTGGGTGAGTCGGGTGGATTCTGTGGTGATACGGTGACTCTCCAGGCTCCAGGCGCACACTCTTCAAAACCGCAGGATGGTGCAGGTTTCTGTCCCCCAAGGTCCCACGTATCATCACGTGCCAAGAGAAAAACCAGGCTCCGTGTATGAAATTAATGTGTCTTGGAGACCGTCAAACACACAGGTCAAGACTGTGGACGGCTCTGCGCAACGAGACCTGAGCAGTGTCCTGGTTGACAAGAACCTGTGCCATTCAAGGTGGTGTGCGACAACGGGCGAAATCTCTTTGCCGCACTTAAGACCGGTAGGCTGAAGCACATCCCTTGCCTGACACACGTCATGAACCTCGTCGTCCAGAAATTTCTAAAGCGCTACCCGGGTCTTGACTGCCTGCTGAGGAAGGCTCGAGGTCTGACTCACAACTTATCCCAGCGTTCGCACCCTGCTTCGTCCCGGTTGGATCCGTTACAGTGTCAGCTTGACCTCCCCATCAACCGTCTCATTGTTGACGTGTCAACACGCTGGAATTCCACCCTCCACATGCTCCAGTGATTGTGGCAGCAGTGTAATGGCATTACACGTATGAAGTAGCGCATGGCCTAACAAACAGCGTGCGGTACCTCGGGTGTGAGCCAACGAAGAGGAGGCAGGTGAAAGACCTCTGCAAAACATCCTTTGAGAGTTTTGAAGAAGCCACCAAAATGATCAGGTGAGGACAATGCCCTTTTTTTCCCCTTTCCAATCGGTTTACTACTATTTCACTAAATAATAGAATATAATACAACATCAAGAAACAAGTAGCAAAATCAGGAACCATACACACTGCTGTATCACAGCAAGACATTATTTTCATGCCTTCCATCACTCAATTTCACTCTCTATTTGATCAAATAAAAATACGAATAGACATAGGGTTATAAAATTACTATTTGTGTATCTGGTAGATGTAGGAATTCAAAGCTTATTATACTACTTTGCCTGTATCACTTCTCGAGGTTTCTCCTGTTGGAACAAATTCATGAGATGTTTTCGGACACCTTCTTGAATACAGACAGCCCTGTCGCTCAGGTCCTTCTCATCCTTTCTACTGAATCCATGAGTCCCCCCCTCTATGGTTTCACGCAGTGTTCCTGCCCGAGAACAGTTCTATCAAGCACGCTATTGCTTTGTTAGAATCAAAAAGACTCCACAGTCCTTTCTTCTGCTAACCATCAGGATAAGAGAATGTCTCTTATACTGACTTCTTCAAGAGTCTCGAAATATGATACACATCAACATGCAGGATGTCGTTTACAATGGAGAAGAGACTTTAACCACGAGCTTGCACCACCGCTGACTAAGTGTTGAAACTCATACTAGCCGCACAACACCACTGTTCTCTTCCACACATTAGTGATCTTGCTTGATGGCCTCATTTAAACAGATCTTAACTCCAAGGCCGAAAAGAAGATTTAGAAGATGGCTTGGGAACTTTCTTTTAAAAGATTTAGATAAACTTTTAACTGCAATTCTTCGTCACAATTTTTAACAGTGGCCAAGATGTAATTTGACAATTTTTGGGGTCCGTGTGCTAGTAAACAAAACACTATAACCAGGTTCCTATTTAAAAAATGTTGTTTCTAACTGGAATTCTTCGTCCACAATTTTTTACAGTGGACAGAGTCATTTTTTCTAATTTTTGGGGGTCATGGTGGCTGTGAAAAGCGCAGCTATACTAACAGGTCCTAATTGTAAAAAATGTGGTTTCTCTAACATGCCATTTGTTTCTTCCATTTTCAACAGTGGCTGAAAGGTCATTTTTGAATTTTTTGGGCATGTCTGCTGTCAAAAAACAAGCTATAATCCAGGTCCGATTCCCAAAAATGGGAATTTTATTCTGGCTACTTTTATTGAGTGTTGAAAAAGGTAATTTTTTGCTGTTTTGGGGGGGTCAACAGCGGGAAAAGACGGCGAAAATTCAAGGTTCTATTCAAATAAATCTTGTTTCAAATACTCTTTTTTCTTGCTGCAAATTTTAAACCTCGGGTTTCCAAAAAGGGCATTTCTGCGGGTTTTGGGGGTCAGGCTTTTGGGGAAAGGGGTGGCCAGGGGTGCAAATAGGGCAGTACCCGAAAAGGGCCCCCTTTTCCTATTCAACATTTTCCCGCATCAAAAAAAGAAGGGGGGCATTGTGCACATTAAGGGTATGGGCCCATAAAAAAAAAGGCTGTAACCTAAATGCAAAAATTTTTATGGCAATACTGCCCCGGGTCACAAAAGTGAAAAAACATGCTATTTGGGATAACCCAACACCACTATATTAAAAGCCACCCCCACCACCACCACCACATTTTATAAAAGTTGTTGGGCCCTGGGCAAAAAGTGATAGGGTTTTCCTCCAGTTAACCCCTGTGCCATTTCCAATACCGGTGTCTTGTTTTGGGGTCAAAGGGGCCCCATACAGCCCGCTAAAGAATGTACCTGCGTGGCTGCCCCCCCATGTTTTTTGTTAGCCATTGAACGGAAAGGTTATTTTAAACCTTTTTAAAATTTTTTTTTGTGACCTTGTAGCCTCATTTTTCTTTCCCAAGACCCTAGCCCGTATCCATTTTACTGTTTTTGGTGTTAAATTTCCCCTTCACTTCAACCCGTTTTTTGGGGTTTTAAAAAAAAGCTGGTTTTTCCCCTCCCAAAGACTTTTAAAGGGAATTCCCGGGGATTAATCGACTCGAGGGTCGACAATAGGGGAGGGTGATTTAACCCTAACTGGAATTTTGGTTTATGCAGATTATTGGGCCCAATCGCTCCTTTACTACTTGGGCCAGGGTGTTTAGGGTGTGTTTGGCCCGAAGTTTTAAAATGTAACAGTTTTGGGCGTATGTTTTTTTTGCGCTTTGTAAAACGTGAAGGAAGGACTTTCCGTTATAAAAGGAAAACTTTTAATCCTAAGCCCAAACTGAGTTTTTTTTAATTTAAGCCCCAAACTGAGTTTTTATTATGAAATTTAAAAAAAAATACTTTTTTTTTGGACTTAAATTTCCCCCGTGCCCTATGTTTGCCTTTTTCGCTGACCCTTTTTGCAATTGGGTTTTCAAATGTGGGGAACATCCCTACTAAGGGCAAAGTGCAAGTCCTGGGTCAATCCCCAACAGGGTTTTAAAAAAACCATCCTTTAGAGCAAGGAGGAGCTCTTTTTAAACACCTGGTCCACCATTGGGAAAAAAAGCAAAAAAGCTCACATGGAACTGTGAAGGGGCAAAAGGAACCAACCCAAAATCCTTTTCCAAAAAGATGGGGTGTTAACCGGTTTAGGTCAGAGCAGAGAGGTGATGGCCACCCCAACGCCAGGGGAGTACCACAACGCAAAGAGAAACGTATGCAAAGCCTTACAGAAAATGAAGTCAGAGGATGACGTCGAGGCCTTCCTTACCGTGTTCGAGAGGGTAGCTGACCGGGAGAAGTTACCCCCAAGAGCAGTGGCAGTGAGCCGAGGTCCAAGCCCCTTACCTCACCGGGGAACCCCAGTAGGCCTATTTTGACCTGACGCTACAGGACGCCAAAGAATATGGCTAAAGGCCGAAATTCTGGCATGACTGGGAGTGACGTTGACAGTCCAGGCACAACAGGTACATCGCTGGAGATACAGCAAGGACAAGCCGACAAGATCCCAGATGTTCGACCTGCTTCATCTCGTCCAGAAGTGGCTCCAAATTGAGACCTGTACCGCTGCCCAAATGATCGAGCGGGTCATAATGGATCGTTTTGTGCATACGCTTCCTAAGACTGTACAGTGTTGGGTAGCACAGGGGGATCCCCAGAGTGTGGATGAGCTTGTTGAGCAATATGTGGCTGTGGAGAACTCTCTAATTTATTCGGGGAGAACGAGGTCACAGTACTGGGGTGCCAGGAGTAGTACTGACAGCCCAAAGAAGGGGCCGAAGTCCACTATGGAAGGGCATCCTCAAGCCAAGGTGGGGACTGAACTCAGGTCAAGGGGTCCTGGCCACGAGATCATCTGTTGGAGATGTCAGAACCCTGGTCACATGCCGCCAAGTGTCCAGAGACCAGGGAGCCTATGGAGAGCTCTATAGCGCGGCGCTGCTCCTGGTTTGCACACTCTGCCTGCAGCGCTATACCCAGCCTGGGGAGGGACCCAGGTGTGCCAGGTATTGATAAACTGTACTACAGTGACTGGACACCTGGACTCAGGGAGTTTGGTGACCCTGTTAATGGCCACACTCCCTCATGTACTAGTCCCAGGGAAACGGTTGGGGGTGATATGCATCCATGGAGACACCAAGTATTACCCCATGACCCAGGTGAAAATTGGCACAGGCTGGACTACTATATGCCACCCCGTTGATGTTGTCACAAATTTGATGCATCCTGTTTTGTGGGTCGGGACTTTCCCTTGTTCTGGGACCTATGGGCCAAAGCAGTGCCACACAACCGCCCAGGAGGCCAAGAAGGTAAAGGTAATGTGGGTGCCGAAACCCCTGATGATTTTCCTTTGTCAATGTTGGTAGGAGATCAAGATGAGGAATCAACCCCTAAGACCTACGTTCCTGACCTGGGGGTATCCCGGGAAAATTTTTGAACTGCCCAGCTCAGGGATCTTACCCTAAAAGGTGCATTAGAGAATGTGACCGTACTAGATGGTGTTCCCCAAGAGCCAGGGGCGGACGAGCGATATCCCCGTTTTTCAGTGATTAATAGTTTGTTATACCAGTTTGTTATACCAGGTGACCAAAATGAGGGATGAGGTCATAGAGCAAATCCTTGTACCTGGGCCCTACAGGTGCATGGTACTAGATATGGCCCATTCCCATGTGTTGGGTGATCACTAGTGATGAGCGATTACGTTGACTATCGTCATCTTGTCGATAGTCGATATCGGCAATTATCAATAAGATTTCCGATAGTCGATAATAGATTATCGCCGATGACCATTAAAGTCTATGGGAGAGCAACAACACCTTCATTCTTACACCCAAACAGGGCTGGAGAAGCTGGAATTAAAATCCACAACAGTCAAATGGATACGTGCTACATCTTAGGCAACACACTTAGGTTATAAAAGCCACAGAAAAAAAGTCACAGACCATTCACTATCCCTGTCTTATACCACAGCATGACCCTTAAACCTGCATCACCCACAAATTAAAAAGTGCCAGAAGGCAGTATGATTTGAACCATCATTTTACTTGAACTGGACATTGACTATGCCTGTCGTGGACCGCAGTATGACCATTAAACCTGTGTGACCCACAGATTAAAAAGTGCCGGAAAAAGGAGTCTTTCAAACACCATTTTAGTTGAACTGGACATTGACTATATCTGTCCTGTACCGCAGAATGACCATTAAACCTGTCTGACCCACAGATTAAAAAGTGGCGGAAAAAGGAGTCTTTCAACTACCATTTTAGTTGAACTGGATATTGACTATACCTGTCGTGGGTCACAGCATGAGCCCCAAACCTGTCTGACCCACAGATTAAAAAGTGCCGGAAATAGGAGTCTTTCAACCACCAATTTAGTTGAACTGGACATTGACTTTACCTGTCCTGGACCACAGTATGACCATCAAACCTGTCTGACCCACAGATTACAAAGTGCCGGAAAAAGGAGTCTTTCAACCACCATTTTAGTTGAACTGGACATTGACTATACATGTCCTGGACCGCAGTATGACCATTAAACCTGCATGACCGACAGATTAAAAAGTGCCGGAAAAAGGAGTCTTTCAACAACCATTTTAGTTTCACTGGACATTGACTATACCTGTCCTGGGCCACAGCATGAGCCCCAAACCTGTATGATCCCCACATTTAAAAAGTGCCAAAAAAAAGGGAGTCTTTAAAACCACCTTTTTAGTTGAACTGGACTTTGACTATCCCTTCCTGGGACCGCAGTATGACCATTAAACCGGTCTGATCCACAGATTAAAAAGTGCTGGAAAAAGGAGTCTTTGAACCACCATTTTAGTTGAACTGGACATTGACTATACCTGTACTGGGCCACAGCATGAGCTCCAAACCTGCATGACCCACAGATTTAAAAAGTGCCGCAAAGAGGAGTCTTTTAACCACCATTTTAGTTGAACTGGACATTAACTATATCTGTCCTGTACCGCAGTATGACCATTAAACCTTTCTGACCCACAGATTAAAAAGGGCTGGGAAAAGGAGTCTTTGAACCACCATTTTAGTTGAACTGGACATTGACTTTACCTGTTCTGTACCACAGTATTACCATTAAGCCTGTCTGACCCCCAGATTTAAAAAGTGCCGCAAAATGGAGTCCATCAACCACCATTTATTTTCACTGGCCATTGACTATATCTGTACCGCAGAATGACCCCTAAACCTGTTTGCCCCACAATCACAAAGTGGCACTAGGGCTATTTGTACAGTGACTGTCATTTAGTATATTTTTTTGGTAACTGACATTTGTTTACAGAATTTATTTAGGGAAGTTTTATTTATAGTTTTACATTATTATCTTTATTTTCATTATATTTCTTTATTTTC
Organism: Phyllomedusa bahiana; assembly: GCA_025379985.1. Taxonomy (NCBI): domain Eukaryota; kingdom Metazoa; phylum Chordata; class Amphibia; order Anura; family Hylidae; genus Phyllomedusa; species Phyllomedusa bahiana. Next base: position 10,434 of record JAODAL010064113.1, read on the forward strand.
GTTAGCCAAGGATCAGTAGTATGGGTGCAACGAAAATAAAGAAATAAACATGATTTTATTGATTTAATTTTTTTTTTCTTTACCCCCATATTATCAGTCATTTTATATACACATCGTGACAACTTCTGTAGTGTTTATAATTTGATTTCGGCCATGTACAGTTTTATTTCAGATTGCATTAGAAAACCCATAGGAGCATCGCTCGCTCTCCAATTGGTCCAAATAACGGCGCCTCTTTTAACTTAGCCCAGGGGCGTTGCTAGGGTCCTAAAACATCCGGGGCTCGGGCCATTTGTGTTTTTCTGGGTAGGGCTGGGTGCACACGACATTTTTCACGCCTCATTTTGAACTGCGGATGTTTTTTTACAGAGAAAAACCTTGTTTCCTGTCACTAATTTCTGCACATTCCACACAAAACCCGTCCATCTCCTCAGCAGTCACTGTACAGTAAAAATCACCAATGACAAATTTACTTTTTCAGAACTTCTCACCTTCATATGACAATACCCCTAAACAGTCCCAAAAACATACAACACACATGGAGAAAATATACCGGACGAGTTGATTGTTACAAAACCCTCACTACAAAACCAAGACCCCAAACTATTCAACTTAAGGCTCAAATAATCCTGCCAGACCCCTGAACAAACGCGACCCCCACATGTGACCATCAGCTGTACACAGGCTCTGATTACATATACCACCACCAAAACAGTGACCAGATAGTGTGAGACACCAGTGTACACAGACGCTGAGACTGAATATTACCCCAACAGTGACCAGATAGTGGTAGATACTAGTTGTATGTAGGCTCTGCCGACATACACGTGATTGCACTGCAGTTACATTTAGTGACTCACAAGGAGACTCTTTTCTGATCAGCCAATCGTTCACCCCTTTCCCCTTTTCTTCTCCATCCGGTCACACCTTCAAAGCTGATTGCTCCCGGCCAATACTTGTCCCCCGAGGATTTGACACAAATATCTTTGAATCCTCACATTTCCAGCAACTCCTTAATTTTAGGGATAAGCATCCCTCAGTTAGGTAAAATAGGGGCACTGAAGCAGTATATGGGGCCACAGGCAGGTATATGGGGCCACAGGCAGTATATAGGGGGGCACAGGCAGTAATATGGGGGGCACAGGCAGTATATGGGGCACAGGCAGGGTTAAAAGGGCACTGAGGCAAATATATGGGGGCAACAGGCATAATAAAGGGGGCCACAGGCAGGTATATGGGGGGCCCCAGGCAGGTGTAGGGGCCACAGGCAGGTATATAGGGGCCCCAGGCAGGGATATGGGGCCACAGGCAGGCATTATAGGGGGACAGACAGGGGTATGGGGGCCACGGGCAGAAATGGGGGCCACCAGCAGGCATTATAGGGGCACAGGCAGCCATTATAAAGGGGCACAGGCAGGATATGGGGCCAAAAGCAGGGATATGGGGGCCACAGACAGTGTATGGGGGCCACAGCAGGCATTTTAGGGGCACAGGCAGGCATTATAGGGCACAGGCAGCCATTAAGGGGCACAGGCAGGGATATTGGGCCACAGGCAGGGATATGGGGGGCCACAGACAGTGGTATGGGGGGCCACAGGCAGGAATTATAAGGGCACAGGCAGGATATGGGGGCCACAGGCACGGAGATGGGGGCCACAGGCAGGGTAGGTGGGCCACAGGCAGGCATTATAGGGCACAGGCAGGTATTATAGGGGCACAGGCATATATAGGGGCCACAGGCAGGATATGGGGGGCCCCAGGCCAGGAGTAGGGGCCACAGGCAGGCATTATAGGGCACAGGCAGGTATTATAGGGGCACAGGCAGAATAGGGGCACACAGCAGGTAAACGCTATAAAAAAAAACAACATTTAAAACTCCACCTTAACTCCCCCCGGTGAGCGCGCTCCGTCCTCTTCACCCGCGCTCCTCCCGGCAGCTCCTCGGGCGCACGGCCTATGACGCGCTGTGCGCCCGAGGAGAGGCAAGCGTCGCGATGACATCACTCATCCGCGACCTGCCGGCTGAGGCTCACTGGGCCGCGGCGGGTCCTCAGCGCTGTGAGGACCCGGCGGCCCCGCTGTGTCGGACCCGGAGCCGGTCCGACATTGTCTGCGGGGCAGGGAGCGCTCGCTCTCTGCTCCGCAGAAGCCCGCAGCTGCATGTGCGTCCAGCGGACGCACATGCAGCTAAAGGGCCAGTCGGTTTCTCCAGGCCCACGCAGAGGCCTGGAGCCCGGGAGACTCGGGGCACAGGGGGTTTTATTCGGGGCCCGAGCCCCGAATAAAACAGCCTAGCAACGCCCCTGACTTAGCCAATCACAGAGTGCGCTCAGAATTTCTTGTCCCCATAGAACTCTATGAGAAAGTAGCTCCGCTCTGATTGGCTAAGCTGGACGAGCCCCCGCCGCTTCAACCAATCAGCTCGTTTTCAGCATTTTTACTGTATTTTGAACTGTCCCCCTTTTAATATGATTGGTCAATTTTTCTCCATAGGGTATAATGGGACATTTCGCTCCCCATTCTGATTGGTCAATTCTCCCCATAGGGGTTTTAAAAGGGACATTGTCGCTCCTATTCTGATTGGCTGGTTTATGCCGACCAATGAAATAGCTAAACAATTTGAATTACGTATTTCCCGCAATTCTCTCTATTGCAATTCCCTATGTAGCGGCCGCTCGGCGACAAATTTCGTTGTTCGGGTTTTAACTGCTTTATTTGTAAAGAAGGGTTCTGCTCTTTATCTGATAATGTTTTACATTTAATAAAAATAATTTTTTTTTTTAATACTTTATGGCCGGACGGCGCTGAGCGCCGAGATTTCGGAGGGCCCATCTCTCCAGAGGCTTTAATGGGAGAGGTAGCTCGCGCTCAGATTGGCTGCGATAGCCCAGCCGCCGCTGGCTCAGCCAATCACTCTTTTCTGTCTTTTTACTGTATTTTGAATTATCCCGCCTGGATTCTGAGTGGTCTAAACTTCTCCATAGACTAGAATGGGGCTTTGTCACGCCTATTCTGATTGGCTGAGCTAGTCGAGCCCCCGCTAGCTCACCCAAACACTCTTTTTTGTCCTTGTTACTGTATTTTGAACTGTGCCCCCGTGGATTCTGATTGGTCTAAACTTCTCCCTAGACTAGAAATGGGGCTCTGTCGCTCCTATTCTGATTGGCTGAGCTAGCAAGTCCCCAGTAGCTTTAAACCCAATCACTCTTTTCAGCATTTTTAAATGTAATTTGAACTATCCCGCCGGGGTTCTGATTGGTCTAAACTTTCCCCCTAGGTTTTTAAAAAGGGTTTACTGTCGCTCCTATTCTGATTGGCCGGTTATGCCGACCAATCAAATAGCTTTCTGAATTTGAATTATTGTATTCCCGCAATTCCAATATCCTAATCTTGAATTAGGATATTGGAAAGTGGATTTTGTTTTTTGTATTTTTTATTTTTTAGGTTTCAGCTCTTTTCCTGAGAATGTTGAATGCCTTTATAAAGGCGATTTTTGATTCATACTCTGCACCGACATCTGGAATGATTTCTCACTGTTCCAACCTGTGTCGCATCGGAACTGTTTTTCGGCGCTGTCCTGCACGGCGCCTAAGTCCCGCACTGTGCCCATGTCCCCGCACTGTGCCCCACACACACTGGCGAGGCGCAGGGAACTTTTGCCCGCATTATGGAGCGCACCGCCTCGGGACGCCGAAACATAAAGGGGCAGCGCCGCACTGTCCTCGTCCCCACACTGCCCCCACACACTGGCCAGGCGCGGCGGGACTTCCCCGCATGTATGACCCCCACTACCTCCGGGGCCGAATCATAGGCGCAGCCCCGCACTGCGCCTAAGTCCCGCACTGCGTCTAACACCCGGGGGAGGCGCGGCGGACTTTACATTTTATGTATGAGCGCGCCCCGGCCCCGACATAAATCAGGCGCAGATTCCTCCGGGAAACTGCCGGAAATGTGCGCCCCGTCCCGGCGAGATTCATACATGTCGCCCAAAGTGAGTAAATGGAATACGGTGTTGTCATGAAACCTTGCTGTCTTTTACAGTCTCCTCACAGCAAAACCAGCAAAATGAACTGTTGGGAACTGAGAATAAAAATTGCAGTAAGAAATGATCAGTTTTTAAAAAAGTTTTCAAGAGGACCATATCTGTTTGAAAAGGTATGTGAAATAGACCCGCAACTCATCGGTGACCTCGGCCAATGGGGACAAAACAACATCAGAGATCCATGCCTGATTCATCTTGATGAAAGTCAAATGATCCTCATTATCTGTTGAAAGCCGGATGCGTTTGTCTGTAATGACTCCTCCAGCTGTGCTGAAGGTCCGCTCAGATATGACGCTGGCTGCTGGGCAGGACAACACCTCTATGGCGTGGGGAGCGAGCTCGGGCCATTCGTCCATTTTGGATACCCAGAAGTCTATTGGGTCCGGAACACATACAAAAACATCGGTATTGAGACGCAGATAGTCGTGCACCATGATCTTAAGCTGGTCTCTGTGTGTTGTATGTGTGCCCTGCATTGCATGCGTTGGTGAGGTGGTAAATAAAGTTTGCCAGAGGTCACCCATTAGGCTTCTGCCACCTTGCCTGCTGCTGCCGCTACGGCTACTTGGCACTCTACTGCTGTCACGTCGCTGATGTTGTTCCAAGGTGGACATTTGAAGAACGTGAAGCAGACGCAACAGATGTCTCCAGTTGATCAATCAGCAAGGTCTCCATTTCCTGCATTTTACTCTCTATTTGGGTGGGTGGAAGGAAAGTGCTGAGTTTTGTTTTGTACCGGGGCTCCAGGAGGGTGGCCACCCAGTAACTGTTGTTCATTTTGATGGCCTTAATGCAGGGCATGTTTTGGGAAATGGAGCACCCAAGCACTCATGTGAGAGATGGAGCCTTGATTTCCCCCTCTGGGCGAGGGCGACAAACTTCTTCCTCATCTTCCCCCTCCGCCTCAATTCGCGCCAACCCTTTCAAGGCGGGGAAAGTGGGAACGTCGGGTCTAGGAATACCTCCTCCTCCTCCTCCGTTCCCCCGGCACAGCTTCAACACAGCCCTGACTTCCGAGATGATCACCCCGAGACTGAGGCCGCATTGCACAGCCCTGGCCCCCAAAACCACTGTCAAATGAAGACCGATAAAATTGAGAAACTGCGGGCCTTTGGTTCGGGGAGAAAAAAGGCTCCGGTCCGCAAACTGGTTCCGTCCCCTCTTCCGTCGCTGGGGGGACTTTGTTTCAGTTTTCCCAACATCGTCCCAGAAAAAAAAGTCACCACAATGCAAATGCGAAAAGGGCTTTGTCCGCACTGACCATTTTGGTGGCTTCTTCAAAACTAAAAGGAGGGGCCAAGCTCTTCACCACCTCCACTCTCTTGGCCAAAAACCCCCATCCCCCCGCTCTTGTCAGGCCAGTGCACTTCGTACTGCGAAGGCATTGCGCTGCTCCACAATCGCTGGAGCTTGGGGTGGAATTCCAGCGTGTTGCCAGTCAACAATGAAGGGTTTTGACGGGGGCCGGGCTATGCTGCAACGCACCCAGGGGACGAAGCAGGATTTGAACGGGGCAGGGCAACTCAACCTCGACCCTTTTCCTCACAGCACCAGCCCCGGGGTAGTCTTTAGAAATTTCTGACGACAAGGTTCATGACTTGCCAGGCAAGGTTTTGCTCCACCAAAACCGATTTTAAGGGCGGCCAGCAGTTTTTTGCCCGTTACGCACACCACCTTGCTGGCAAAAGGGTTCTTTTTAAACCCCCCCCCAGCGCTGGGGTTCGTTGGGGAAAACCCTCCACAGCTCCTGACCTGTGTGGGGATGGTCTCCAAAACAGTTAAATTCAAACGGGTGGTTTCTCGGCACTATCCAAAACCCGAGGACCTTGGGGGAAAGACCCTGCCCATCCCGCGGTTTTTAAGAGCGGCCCGAGCCCCGTCACCCCCCAGAAACATCCAACCGCTCAACCATGAGGCCAAGATAGCGGCCTTGGCCGTCTTACTAGTCCATGGTCGGGGGTCGTGGACTTTTTCCACCAGAGCAGAAGACCGTTTAAATTTTAGATGACCGGGCCGGCCAGGGCGGGACGGCTTTCTGGCAAAAAAATGCCCCTCGGCATCTGGGAAAGGGGCAGGAAGAGCCCTGACGTGGCGAACCCCTCTGTTCCCCAAAAGGAAAGGCGACATTTCCAAGGCCAAAAGCCCGGCAATGCCCACATTCAGGGTTTTGGGTTAGGAGGGTTTTTTGGGTTTAAATGTTTCTTCTGCTCCCAAAACCCGGAAGACAGAATCCTGGCTGCTAGACGGCCGCTGTAGGGCTGCGGGCCCCGTAAAACGGCTGAAGGGGGGAAGGGGTTTTTTTTAAAGGATGGAGGCTTAAGTGGAGCTGCCCCTGATCATGACTTTTGAGAGAAAAATGGGCACTAAAGGAAAACGTTTGGTGGGGGCGGAGGGGAGGAGGCGGAGACAGGGGGTGTGACAGGGGGGTTTGGAAGCCCGGCTTGGGTCTGGCCTTTTTTGGCCAAGTTTTTGCCTTCCATTTCAACTCCCTGCATTTCGCGATGGACAAACATGTTTTTGGGGGTTTTTAAAAAAATAAAAAAATTTTTGGGCCCCAAATTATGCGTATACGGCAAATGCGGCATAAAAACATCCCTGGGTGGGAAACAGAGGCTTGCTCCAAAAAAGGCCCCCCCCGGCTTGAGAGGTTCCCGGGGCCTTTTTGACGCGATAACCGAGGAGCGGGGGTTTCGCTTTCCCCTGGCTTGGGGGAATCATATCCGCGGGCCTTTTTGCGACCGGGCCCCCCTCCCTTTTTGAGGGGACCCGTACTGACACTAACCCCCTCGTCTTCCTCCTCTTTTTGTCAAAGAAACGCTCGCAAAGGGAAAATTTTGCTGAAAAAACCCACGTTGGATCCGCAATGGGCGTCATCAACAATCCAAAAACAGGTTTACTTGGTTTGCCTGACCTTCTGCATCCAGGAAACTGCGGGCTACAAGCAAGAGGGACTGCAGGCGTTGCCCCCCCCGGGATTTTTGCTATTGAAAACCGGTTCTTTTCCCTTTTCCCCCCTTGATTCACAGTAAATGGGCGTCAGAGAAAACAAAAACATCATCTTTGGCCTCTTGATCCTTTTAAAAATGCCTTCTTTTTACTCCAACCCCCATTTTTCATCAAAGAGGTCTTCAGAAAATTTGGGTTAACCACAGTGGGGGGTTAAAAACGAAATTTACATTTGGGCCCGCCTTCGCTTCATTTTGGACGGATGTTGAAAGATTTCTGATGAAAAACCAAATTTGGGGGGCCCCGGGCTTTGGGGGACGAGGGAGGTAAGACTGCTGGAAACAGGGTTTCATTAAACCCCTGAAGAACAGATTTGGGGAAGGGTGTTCGTTACGAGAATTTTAAAGGGCCCTGACCCACGATGACAGGCCCCGACGGGCCCCGCAACCGCCCAACCACTGGCTTTTCGTGTTGTCCCGCCAGCCCAATGGGAAAAAAACACCTTCTCCCCAAACCCCTACCCCCATGTCCTAGCCCCCCCCTTTGCTCGCTTACCACCTGCATTTTTTGCTCCAAATCAAAAAAAATCAAAATTGCTGTATTCCCAAAATTTTAATTTCAAAGGGGTTTTCAAACAACAAAGCTTGGGCCCGCCCCCAAAATTTAAAAAAAAACCCCATCGAAATGTAAAAAGGATTAAAAAACGGTTTTTTTTTTCAAACCCAAAAAAAAACCTGCGGGGACGACAAAATTGCTTTTATTGAAATTTAAGGGCAAGGTTTCCCTTTTAAACCCCCAAAGCGGCCTGCCGAAAAGTGGGGGAAAAAAAACGTATTGAAATGTTAAGGATAAAAAAACGGTATTTTTTTGGGGACCTAAAAAAAACACCTTTCGGTGACACAAAATTGCTGTAAAAAAAATTTTAAATGCAAGGTGCCTCTATCAACAAAGGGTGGCCTGCCCCCAAAAGTAAAAAAAACCATCTGAAAGTATAAAAATAATAAAAGTGGAGTTTTTTCACCTAACAAATAGACCTTCCGTTACTAGAAAAGGGTCGTATCCTAATGTAAAATTCAGGGTTTCCCAACATTACAAGTAAATTTCAACAAAAAAATGTTTAAAAAAAAGCCATTGCAATGCAATGTCTAAACTAAGTCCCCTCGGCTGCCCCTATATTTCCCCTACCTTTAAAGAACTTTCTGTGTTCGCCCGCCCCCCCCTCCCCCCTTCACCACCCCCGCTAAACCCCCTTTACTTTTTCAGGGTAGATGCTCCTTTACAATTTTCAGCCTAACAAACCCAAAAACTGCCAATTTCTAATCAAACCCAAGGGTTTTAATGTTTTACAGTTAAAAGTATAGCTGCCCCTGGAACAAAATAGAACAATTTCGTTGAGCTATTTTCTGACTGTTTTGGGGGGTTTGGACAGAAAGGGAAGCGCACCCTAAATCCTAAGAACACTAACACACTGA
>JAODAL010064114.1:0-18893 GCA_025379985.1 Phyllomedusa bahiana
CGGGCAAGTTTAAATCAAAAAAATTCTACTAAAATTTCTGATTTGTCTACCTAACGGATGTTGAAATAAAGGTTTATCTTTTAAAACAACCCATATTTGGGACCCAAAAATTTGTAATATCTCCAAGCTTTTTTTAATAGGTTCCAAAAATTAATTTTGCATGATATCATAAACTGAAGAAACAAAAATCTGATTGTTTTGTTTTCAGTTTGTATTAAAAAATTTCCTATTTTTTTGGAAACTTCATTGGAAAATTTTTAATGATTTTTGGGAAAAACCCCCCAAATAAACAAAATTATTATCATTTTGTTCTTTGTTTTTAGATTTTCCAAATTTTTTAACACGGGTTTAACCCCTAAATAACCCTTTTTTTGGGATCTTAGCCAATTTTCCCACATGGAAATACTTTTGGTAACCCTTTTTTTCCTCTTTCCTTTTTAAAAGGTATTTTTTAAATTTTTCCATTCCTTTTAAATGTTGTCAAAAAAATTTTTGACAACCTCCGGGTTAAGGGGAACAAAAATCACTATTCTTTTGTACCATACTAAAATCGCAAAAGGGCATGCAAACAATTCAACAACAACAAAAAAAAAAATACGGCGAGAAAAACGTCGCCAGATTTTTTTGCTGTAATCATAATGAAAATAAATCTCAAAAGGGGTTATTATTTGAACACATTGAGCCTAGTGAAAACATCAATATTAAAAAACGCTTGCTTCAGAGAAGGTATATTGGGTCAATAGGCTAAAAACGCTTATCCAATGGATTAAATAAGAATGCAGATGGAGCCTTTTTTTTATAATATAGCTTTAGTTAACCTTATCCAAAAGGATTATTGCAATAGGACACATAGAACCCCTATTGTTTATCCGTTGAACACTAAAAATACATATTAGGCAAAAACAAAACTAATACAAATAGAATTAAGGGTTAATGCGACGAGACGATAGGTATTTATTTTTCCCCTTTACCTATTCAGGCACTTGTCAAAGGGGGGGGCCCCCAACGTCCGAGGCGCAGAGCCTACCTTTCCCGGTAACTGAAGTGCGAAAATTAGTCCTAGAGAGATCGGGGGGGATTCCCTAAGGGGGGACTAGCGGCTCTGCTGAAAAGCATTTTTCTAAAAAACCCAGGGAGGGATACCCGGGGGTTTTCCCCCAAATTTCCCCCCGCAAGATCAAAAGTTTTTCGCTCCAAGGGATTGTATTTGGGGCCCTATATCTCTGTTGGGATCGGTAATTTGGGGTCTCTGTTATAAGAATAACTTTTTGGCCCTTAAATCTAAAAGATGTGGGAAAACCCTTTGATGTTTTAAAAAATATTCAGAGTTCACCTAGTAAAATTCTTTGGGCAAAATCCATAAACTTTTTTTTCCTGAATTTTGGGGATATTGACATATTGGGGCTGGACCACCCCCCAGGGTAATAAATGTCTAATAAAGACGTTACTTAAAGCTGGGACCAATATAATTTTCATTACTTTTTTGTTTCCCAAATCCAGGCAGGGGCCCACAAAAAGCCAAAAAGTCATTTGAAGATTAGCCTCGGAAAAAGGGGCAAGAAAACCCCCAACACTCCACTCTCCAGATGAAGAAAGGTTTACTATTTTTTTTAATTTTGACAAAACCCAAAACAGCTTGGGCTAGGGTGGGGTAATAAAAATGTCCCACCCCAAAAATACCTTTAAAAAAAACTCCAACAAATCTTTAAAGAAAAAAATTTGGGGCCCCAAGACTCCATTCCTCAAATCGGAAATGAATACGTGAAAATTTTACGAATTCCAAGGGGTTTTTTCGTACCCCCTTAAAATACCCAAAATTTTCTTAAAGGGCCCAAAAAGTGGAAAATATCCAGAAATGGTTTTGGCATAAGCCCAAAAGTTTTTTCCTTGACTTTTAAAGTAACCCCACGGGAAAAATATATACAACGGGGCGCTAGTTTAAAAATAAAGGTTTACATAATCAAAATTCAAACCCCAAAAACTAAAAGACACAACCCGAAAGAACTGTCACGAAAAATTTCAAGGAAGAACCCATTTTCCAAAAATTCAAAAAACAAAGGGAAAAAAATGAGGGCCCTTGAAAATTTCTAAATTTAGAGGGAAAACGCGGGATTAAGCGCAAGACAAAAGGGATATACTTGGGCAAAAAGAGCGCAAAAATTAACAAACAAAATTGGGCAATACCCTAAGCAAAATGAAAAATACATCTACAGAAGCAAATCAAACAGACAGCAATCGCATGACACCCTTAACCAAGACCCGAACCAACCTTTTTTTGGAGAAAAAAAAGAAAGGACAGCCCCCAACAGCGAAAAATCCCAAAGAAAACTCCTAGCATCAAAAAAAAACGCAACAAAAAAAAACCCCAACCCAAAAAAAAAATGAAATAAGTTTGGGTTCCCTAATTTACCCCTCTCCAAAAAAAACTCTAAAGGGGTGCTGAAAGCCCTAACGGAAATTAAATTTTTTTCCCCCCAAAAAGAATAGGGCATTTTTTCGAGTTTAAAAAGACTTTTATCGTTTCTGTAGAAAAAAAGATTGCCGCAGGGGTTTTGGGGGATAGAGGGGGGTGGAAATGCTGGTAGAACTAAGAAAAATTAATTTCAAAAAGAGTACGTATGACCCTACCCTTTTCCCTTTCCCAAAACCCTCCAAAATCTTTTAAAAAGCTTGTCAAAAAAGAAAATTTAAAAAGAAATGGGCAAAATTGCCAAATGGGATCAAAACGATCCCAACCCCTTAAATAGGGACCAAAGCACCGCCCTTAATTTTAATGCAAAAAAGATTTTCAGGGAAATTAAAGATCTGCTATTAAGGGAGGTGCGGTGGTTGTCCTAAAATTTAAAAGGGTGCCTACTTGCGAAGCAAAAAAAACAAAATTTTAAAGGGGGCCAGACATTTTAAACAATTTTTCACACAACCCTTTATTTAAAAAATTAAAAAAAAAATTATTGATCAGTTTTTAAAAGAAGGGGAGAAAAAATTTTTGGAGTAATTTAGGGTAATGTTAAATAACAAACTTTTAACCAATTTGAGTATCCTCGGAAACCCCCCATTTTTGTACCTAGTTTTCCCAAAAAATTTATAAAAGTCTACAAGCCCTCCTTTCGCCAATTTGTCCCCGGGGATCGGATCATATTTTCAGCCCTTGCCACTTTTTATCGGGTGAATTTTTTCAGCCTATAAATGAAAAAATTTTCCCAGATGCCTTTAAAAATAAAGAATTTAATTTCCCAAAGGGAGATACAACAAATAGAAGGAAAAGAAGACACGGAAAAAATTGTGGTTAAAACCCCCCGATATTAAAAGTTCCCGTACCCCTAATGGCCCCAAAACAAGAAGGGATAGAGCTAAAATTTGAGAACACCTAAAAAATTAAACCCTAACCTTAAACCCAAAATGGTTTTTATAGAATTTTTGATGACGTTGCTTGAAAAATTTTCCTTTTATCCAAAAATTAATTTTTCTTTTGGGGGGCAGAAATTTTTTTTATACAGAAGCCCGGGCTTTTAATTTGGGGCCTCCCAAAGCCCCGTGCCCTTTTGCAACCCCTAAATGGGTTTAACATGTAGAAAGTAATTAAATCATTTTTCCCCGGGCCATTTTTCTCCCTTTGTCATTCGGTCAAACGGATACGTCATGATAATTTTTTTTTTGTTTCAAGGAAGAATGGAACAACAAAATCAGTTTTTGCCCCATTAAATTTGGGGTTCCCTCCCTAAAATTCACCCCCAAACCCGCAGTAAAATCAAAAAATAAATTTTTTTTTAAACCTAAAAGTCTCCCCAAAAAAACAATGGGAAAAAAATTTTTAAAATACTCTATAAAAGGAAAGGGTTTTTTGATAGAAAAAATAAAGTTACAAACCCTGATAGTTTCCATGCTCCGAGTGTGACTAATGCAATTTCCCCAAAAGGGCAGTTGAGAGGTTAAGGCGCTCTAGTAAATACAAGGGGGGTTTAAAATCATAAAAATAAAACAAGAGCAAAATGATAGATAATTTTGTTTGTAGGGGGGTTTTTTCCCCCAAAAAGGAGCTATTAAAAATACCAATGAAGTTTTTCCCAAAAAAACTAGAGAGGAAGCTACGATAAACAAATCTAGGGAAAATTTAAACAATAACAGTTTTTTTTTTTCAGTTTTATTGGGTAAACAAAGGGAAAAAAATTAGGAAAAACTTTTTAAAAAAGTTCCTTTGAGCTATTTCAAAGGGATCCCACATAATTAAGATGTTTTTTAAAAAATAAACCTTTAAATTTACCCTAAACCCTAAAGGGCCCCAAAAATCAGAAATTTAGTTTGTAAAATTCGATTTTAAAAGGGTTTTCAGAAAACGACAGGGTGTTTACAAATAAGAAGAGGGGGCACATTTCCTTGCCCCCAATTTTCCCCAAAAATTCTTTCTGGGATAAAAACAAAATACAATGTTTTTCACCCCTACAAAGGATATCCCCTACTTTTTTAAAGGAAAATTTTCCTTTCAATTCAAAAATGTAGTAAACAAAAATTTAAATGCCCTTTTTTGGGGTCTCAAATTTTCTATGGGACAGACCCCCTTTGCCCAAGGGGGGACCCAAATGAATTAACGAACCCCCAATTCCCATATTCGTTTGTCCAACGTTAAAAATCGCAACCCAGGCATGCAAACAGTTTAACAACAAACCAAAAAACAAAAACGGCGAGACAACCCCATCGCCCCAAACATTTTTTTGACTGTAATCATAATGTAAGGTCCTTTAGATTTTTTTATTGGGGAAAACCCTTAAACCCAGTGAAAAACAAACAAAATTAAAAAACGCTTGCTTCAAGAGAGGTATATTGGATCAATAGGGCCTTTGAAACGCTTAGTCCCCCTAGGGAATTTAAAAAAAAATGGCCCGATGGGGCCCCTTTTTTTTTTAATGAGGGGAGCTTTTATGTCTAACCTTTCCACAATTTTTAAATTTTCAAAAGGACAAAATTTTTCATACCCCTTTTTGTTTTTCAACAGTTAAGAAAAAACATAACAATACCGGGGCTTAAGCAAAAAACAAATCTAAAAACAACACCCTATAAAGGTTTTAAAGCAGTTGCGAGGGAAAATAGTATTTAGTCCCCCCAGCCCCGTACCCCATTGCAGGCGAGCCCTTTTTTTTAAAATTTCCCCGAAACTCGCCGCAGGGGGCGCCCAAACCTAAACCCTTTCCCGGAACCCGAAAATGCGAAATGTAGTCCCTAGAGAGATCGGAGGAAACCCCAAAAAGAGGACTAGGGGTCCCGTGAAAAGCAATTTTTCACACCGACAGCATACCGTGAGTTTTGCCAATTACCCCCGGGCCCGCGGGGGATCCCGAAGTTTTCGCTCCAAAAGGGGTTTTTGATTTGGGTGGTTATCTCATTCCTTTTTACGGTATTTGGGCCCCCTCTGTTTAAGAATAAATTTTGCTTAACTACCCGAAAGTGAAAACCCCTGTTGATGTTTCAAATTTTAAAGCAAGTTCAAAATAAATAAAATTTTTTTGCAAAAACCATATTTGCGTTTTTTTTTTCCTGAAAATTTTTTGATATTTTTGACATATTTTTGGGGGTGGAAATCCCGGGTCAGGATAAAATAGTTTAATATTAAAGTTTCTTTAAAGCGGAACCCAAAATATTTGCCATTTTTCCAAACCCCCAGTTTTGCTGCCTCCTCTGATTTTTCCCAATCCAAAATTTAATAGGGCCCCAAAAAAAAAAATTCCAACGCCCCCAAAGATAAAAAACCGCTATAAACTGAAATCCCGGAAAAAAATTTTTAAACCCATCAGACAAAAAACGGCCCCAAATCCCCATTTTACCTACACGCAAATGTAAGCCTTTTTCAACAATGGACGAGGGGTACTCTACAATTTAACCTTTAAATTTACAAAGAGCAACTATATTTTTCCCCCTGTCAACCTGGTCAGTTTTTGTCCTTTTAAGCCAGAATTCCACCCTATCATCCAACAACACCAAATCTTCCTTGAGAATTCCACCTAGACGAGTTTTACTAGGGGAAATTAACCCCCCCAACCCCCCAAAGCCCAAAAAACGGCCCCAAAGGGAAAAAATCCCCAATAACAAAGCCCCCCTCAAAAGGGCGAAACGCAAGTTACACAAACCATAGCACCCAGTTGCTCCAGCAAATGAAAGGAAACAGGAGGACAAAGATCGGCCACTGTCTGCCCACGTCTAAAACCAGAAATTGCCCTAGCTACAAGAAACTCCTTCATAATATCTTTTAAACCTCAAAAAACAAAAAAACAAAAGCAATGGCTGAGATAAACTTGCTTAATCTAGACACCGAAAACCTGCCACTGCCACCTGGCCCAACAAAAAACTGTAACACCACCATTCAAAACAGTGATAGGGTTTTAAATGACCTCTTTCAATCAATCCCGGGGCCCAAACCCCAACAAAAAATCCTTCCCATCCATAAATTTTACAGGAAAAATTAATTTTCCTTACAAAATTGTAAAAACCCACAAAAGATCTTTTTTCCTTTCTCCCCCGCTAACAAACCCCCCATTTACACAGGTCATTAGAGCTTATTTCCCCTGGGAACCTTCACCTCCACCCTCTGAATCGAACACAATACCCAAAAAAAATAAGCCCAGTTTCTCCAATTTCCTTCATTTTCCTGCCCGGATATAAACCAAATCTTTGGGACTAAAAACTCCAGTGACCTTTTAAACCCAAAATCCTCCAAATAATTAAAATAACCGAAAAAACCCCAATTCCCCCAAAGTGCCCATTCAACAAATGAACTAAAGGCCTCAAAATATGTGCAGGAAATGGCGCAACCCATAGGTAAACAACAATCCACATAGTAACCTTCTTCCCAAAAAACTATCGCACACTGGACGGAAGGACTGGTAATAAACGGAAAGCCAACTCCACATCTGCGTTTGCCAACAAAGCCCCCAGATCGCATTTGCGCACCAAACCCACCTCCGCGTGAAAGGAGGTATAAACAACTGAACAGAACTCTGAATGAATACCATCATTAACTGACAATCCACAGGAAAAGAAAGATGATGGATCAATCTAAATTTCCCTGGGTCCTTTTTGGGAACAACATCCAATGGGAAAATAATCAGATTTGACAAAGGAGAAGATGAAAAGGGGCCAGACATCCTCCCTAAACTCGCCTTCTTATCCAACTTTCCCCTTCCTACCCCAACCTTTACCTTTTCTGGTGCACCTAGACGATCCATGCCCTGTTCCATAACACAAGGAACAAACATGTCCAAATTTTCACCCTGCCACAAACCGACAATGTCTTTCATTTAACTGCCAGCACATACCTGACTTGTTCCCAGACCCCCCAGATTCCCCCATTCCACTCTGGCCAGAATACCTAACCACAACATGAAAGGACAGCCGAAAACACATCAGCGCCATCACCCGCAACCACAGTCCTATATCCTTCTGATTCCAGTAAATGCTATCCCTGCCTTACGTTGCCACAATTGTTCATCATAACTCAGCCACGCCTGACTTCCATAAAATCTCTTCGCCTCGCCAATTGTGTTTATAAAACAAAAAAGAGATAAACAATTTTCAGGTGCTTTTTCCCCCACAACAAAAGCCTGCAGTCAATTAGGAAACATCTGCAGGATAAGTCTCCACATACACTTTTCCTCCTTCTTACTCTCATCCTTCTTCCCTTTATTCAATTTAAACTTCTCCAATGGTAATAAGAAAATTATCCCTACATACTTGTCCTTTCAAATTTTTTCTTTTACTTCCTGCTTCAAATGTGCCCCCAAAGGACCCTTAAAACACACGTACACTTCCCCTCTTGCTCTATCATCCACACGAACCCATCTCCGTGGTGCTCATGGTCAGGCTGAACAGAGATTGCCACAAGAGAACCCCAGGGTGCACTTCCACTAGTCTCCAAAACTGGAGCAGCCACCGATCCTAAACCCCTAACGGACCCTGGCGAGGTAACACAGGCAGACACCGAAGACAAATTACACCCCGATGCCTCCGCCCATTCCAAAAGTGACATTAACTCACTAAAACTGCTCAACATATCCCTAAGCCCATCAGCCTCAAACACCCCCCCCCCACCCGCTCGAGCCCAAGTCCGCCTGATCACTAAGGGACCCCAACCCTTGGGACATAAAAATAAGGGGAAATGGACACGTCAAAGACGTATACTCACCAGGCTGCATGGGTGCTGTGGGTCCATCAGCCAGACTACTGGAATCCTGCCGCATCTGTCCGCTGCTCTTAGGAAACACGTTGTCGACCTCTTGACCTTGACTGTCTCGCAGCAGCGAACCCCGACCCGGGCGACTTCCACAACGACCCAGCAGATGATGACTGAGCCCATTATGCCCTGATATCATGGCTTACCTGCAGCGAAAAAGGGCCGGTGACCTGCTGTCAACTTCTGTCTCCCTACTCACAGGATGCTAAGGCTCTCCTGACCACACTACTCGCTACACAAATCTTCTGAAGCATTGAACCGGTAGGCCCCCTGACCGAAAAATTGCCAGTAGGGCCTACTACACCAGCATCCTGACAGGCTGCAGATGCAGGAGCAGTCCACCCTTGGATGCAGGCGGAAGCCTACTCCCCACTGCTGAGCTCCAACGGCTGGATGAATTACTCCCAGACCAGCCAGAGCGACTACCAGCTGCAGCCCTATGTGCACAGCTTGGAGGGTCCCTGGTGGAGCTCCTGCAGCACCTGGGAGCTCTGGGAGAGACGTCCAGGCTAAAGAGCTTACGGGGCAGCATCCACCATCCTCGATGCTCCAAACAGGGCTGCTGATCTGTACATGAACGCGCAGCCATTCTGTGTCCCGGGAGCCTGCTGCAGTATGCAACTGCTTTATCATTGAGGCAACTGCCGCCATTTTGTAAAAAAAGCAGCAGGAGACTCAGTCACAGAGACCACTTACATTGGCTTCCCTATGCTGACTATCTTCTGCTCTACCAACAGTATACAAGCCACGGCCACTAATGACATGGCTGCGACCCATTGGCTGCGTCATGCAAGGCCTCTGCCCACATTGGGCTGGGGCTTCAGCGCGTCCTGTACTGCTGTAAAAGGTGAACGTGTAGCATTGTTATATTACTGTATAGTATGACTGTGCTTTCTGTGTGTTTGGAGGAAATTCTGCCCTTATGTGCCATGGCTGCTAGAAGGTAGTTAGGTTAGGGCTATTTAGGGAAGTGGGCATGGGTGACTGAGAGATCATGTGACTAAGTTATGGGTGATTCTCCAGCTTTACCTCAAACTGATGGTTCTTGTCATTTCTACATGTGGAGTTGTGAGACAGTAGTTTTCCTGGCCTGTGTGATAGTATGGTAGTAATAAATGGAGAGCCAAGTTTGATGCTCAGCCAACAAGTGACAGAGAGAAAAAAAAATCTGTGGCTTTAGAGAACTGCACTAACATGTGGACTGTTGATTTGGCCATGGAGAAAGTAATTTACCTGTTTCCTGTCTGAGAAAGAATAAAGAATTATACTTGCTGATATTGAAAGACTGTAAGGGTATGTTCACATGGCTTATTCCAGGATTCCAGGAGTATAGGGGTGCCTACCACTATACACCTGCTACTTTAGAAGTATGTGCGGGCCAGCACGTACTTCTTAAGTGCTCTGTAACAGCCCCCATTCACCCTCTCTTTCCCCTCCCTTGAAATGTTGCAGAACGCATCGGGAAAATAATCGGGTAATTGTAGCATTCAATTAGTGCTATGATTTTACTGTAATTGTAGGCCGTAATTTGGGTGCATTGCATCGCACTTACGCACCAAACTACAGCCCACAATTAAGCAATGTGAACATACCCTCAGCAGTTGGAGAAACAGCTGAGCCAGAGGACTCCTCAAGCATCATCTGATTCCTGTGAGTGAATAGCATTGTGGCGGCCTTGAGACTTTATAATACTGAACCCTGAAACAAGGCCGGCTGAGAGAGTGAGTGAGACTGAGCAGAAGAGTGCCACTGGTGAAAGGGCACTGAGCTTTATGGACCCTGCCACAAATGTGTTTGAAGTGTATACCTTCTTCTGACAACTTCCAAGCTTTCTGCATTTGTATATACATTTTAAACCAGAAGTTTAGTTTTTCTCACTATCTGACAGGAAATCAGAATAAACCTTACCCATTTTAGGTCAATTTGATTTACTAAAATTATTTATATTTGCCAAATGCCAGAGTAATGAGATAGAGAATTTTTAAGGCATTTTCATTACTTTCTGCAAAGTCAAAAGTTTACATACACTAGGATTACTATGACTTTCAATAATTTGTGACAGCCCATATGATGATGTAATGCCTTTAGAGGCTTCTGATAGGTTAGAGACACACCTGTGGATATATTTTAATTTAAACCAGAAACACACTAATTCTGTCAGCTAAGATATCAGGAAAAGAATTGTGACTTGCACAAGTCTGGATCATCTTTGGGTGCAATTTCCAGATAACTGAAGGTGCCTCGTTCATCTGTACAAACAATTATATGCAAGTACCAATAAGATGGGAATGTCCAGTCATCATACCGCTTAGGAAGGAGACGGGTTCTGTGTCTTAGAGATGAACATGCTTTGGTCCGACATGTGCATAGCAATCCAAGAACAAAGGCAAAAGATCTTGTAAACATGTTGGCGGAAGCTGGTAAGATAGTGTCATTATCTTCAGTGAAACCAGTACTGTATCAACATGGGCTGAAAGGCCACTCTGCCTTGAGGAAATGAATACTCCAAAATTAACATATAAAAGCCAGATTAATGTTTGCAAATGCACACAGGAACAAAGACCTACAGTTGAAACCAGACGTTTACTATACACAAAATTCCTACCAACTATTGTTAGAAGCTTGTGGAAAGATATCCAAAACATTTGACCCATGTCATGAAGTTTAAGGGCAATGCTACCAAATACTAATGAAATGTATGTAAACTTTTGACTTTGCAGAAACTAACAAAAATTCCTTAAAAATATCTCTCATTATTCTGGCATTTGGCAAATATAAATAATTTTGGTAAACCTAACTGACCTAAAACGGGTAAGGTTTATTCTGATTACATGTCATATAGTGAGTAAAACATGCATATGTTTTTTTTTTTATACAGTGTATGTCAACTTCTGGTTTCAGCTGTATGTTACCTGTAATTGGATTGTATGTTACCTGTAATTGGATTGTCCACTTGTTATTGCATTTATTTTTTAGGTGTTTAATAGTAAATCATACAATTTTCTAACATGCATGTATTAAGAATTCTGCTCACCCATTTCTCTTTTGTCAGTGCACTAGGCCTCTACCTAGAAAAAGAAAATGGCATAGCCCACATTCCAGTCCACAGTAATGCCTCCTATGCAGTAACTATGTTTTCTAAACATGAAGTCAGTTATGTGACCACCACACAGGTCATGTAACAATATATTATTGAGTAGCAGAACTTCTCCAGTATTACTACCTCCAGCAGAGTCTTATCATGTGAACACCACACACAGATCATGTGAAAGACCCCTGGTATCCAGGTAACAGTAAATTATTGAGTAGCAGAACTTCTCCAGTATTTCTACCCCCAACAACATCTCATCATGTGACCACCACACAGGTCATGTGAACCTGGTATCCAGGTAACAGTAGATTGTTGAGGAACAGAACTTCTCCAGTATTTCTACCTCCAGCAGCATCTTATCATGTGAGCACCACACAGGTCATGTGACCCTGGTATCCAGGTAACAGTAGATTGTTGAGGAGTAGAACTTCTTCAGTATTACTACCTCCAGCAGAATGTTATCATGTCTGTCAGTGTCTGTGGAGAAGACACTCGCCAACTTCTCTCTGTCTTATTCTTCTGCTTTACTGACAACTACATTGCAACGTCACCTACAAACAGTAATATGTGTTGTCGGTATTTAACAGTTAACTTTATTAATAATATGATAATACAAGTAACTACACAGTGGGAAGAAGTTGCTGGAATTACTAAATTAATGATAATTATTATACCATTATTCCTGTTCACTTACCCCAAAGATGTCCTGTGGCCCTGCTGCTAACTGATTGCCAGGAGGTCTCATGACTGATGCCATGTTCAGTCAATACACTTACTCCATGGGAGACATTACTTGGACTGGAATGTTCCCTGTACCCATAGATGTGGTGTAAAACATGTACGCCAGTATTTCAGGGTCACATTGTACCAGAATTGCCATAATTAATGTGCCCCAGTACCTGTGCACATTTCTTCCTGCGCTATTTCCTTGGTCAGGTAGTCAACATTAGGCCTACAATATAAAAAGCATTGACCCCTCCTTCCATGTACTGATGTAGAAAAAATAAGCTTGACAGGCAATGCCCTGTGATTTAATGGAACAGAAAGTTATCTCAAATTTTTCAGTGCTCTTCCATGGCTTTTGCTGTGATTTAAGAACAGAGAACACAGAAAACTGTGATATCATGGTCTAAAGCTTGCTACATTTGTACATTTTGCTATTTGCATTATCCTGGTACTACCTGCCGGTATAGTTTCAGTGTATTTAGAGATTTTTATTATTATTTTTTATTTTAAATCAATGCTAGTTCCAAGCCGCTGTACTTTTGAGAGGGTTTACATACATAACATTTCAAGGAAAGTACAGTGGCAACAATAAATTACTAACTGGTACAGAGGTAGAAAGGACCCTGCCTGCGAAGACGTACAATCTACAAGAAAGGGGGAGAGAGACAGGAGGTGAAGGGCAGACATATTTGCGAGGTGATGTAGTGGCAGCAGAGTAATTGTAAGTTATATGCTATCCTGAAGAGAGCCTGATGTGTTGGGGTAATGAGTGTGTTGAGGTATGGGAAGCACAGGAGAAATCTTGGAGGAGGTTGTATGAGGAGCAGACATGAGGAGAGCAGAGAAGAAGTTCCTGTGAGGTGCCAAGATTGCATTAGGAGAGGTACTGTATCTATATATATATAAAAATAAAGACAGAGCTGTATGGGGGAAGAGGTTATGGAGAGCCTTGTAGGTCATGTTTAGTAACCTGAACTGAATTCACTGGGCAATGGGTAGCCAGTGAAGCGATTGGCAGAGGGGAGAGGCAGAGGAGTAGTGAGGAGAGAGGTGGATAAGACGAGCAGTAGAGTTGAGAATGGTTTGAAGGAGAGCAAGAGTGCTAGATGGAAGGTCTCAGAGAAGGATGTTTCAGTAGTCAAGGCAGGAGATAAAGGCATGGACTAGCATTTTTGTGGTATCAAAGTTAAGGAATGAGAGGATACGAGACATTTTTCAGTTGGAGGCAGCAGACAGAGCTAAGGACTTGGATGTGTGGTTTATGGGATAGGGAGGAGTCAAAGGTTATTCCAAAGCAGCGTACTTGTGTGACCATTTAGAGTGAAGAGCGGTTGACAGTGATAGAGAGATCAGGTGGGAGGATAGAGTTGGACGGTGGAAAGATGATCATTTCAGTTTTGTCCACACACAGGACCAACTGTTTAGGCCTAAAACTCAAATTTTGCCCATAGGTGACTATGGGCAAAAAAGTGAGTTTTAGACCTAAACTGTTTTCATACATGTGGCCCATAGTATTAGGAGACAGGAGGAGAAGGAGGATATGGATGAACAACACTCTGAAATCCTGGAAATAAGAGAGTTGATGTGTGGGCTGGAGATGTAAAGTTGGATGTCGTCAATGTACAGGTGGTATTGAAAGCTGTGTGATGCTATGAGCTAATCCAGGATAGGAGTGTATATATCCTATATATGCTGGGATATTCTGAAGATTTTTTATCCACTATAAATACTCAGCAAGAGCAACGTTTCAAGTATTACCAACTATACCTGGCAACAAAAGCAAAATTCCTACACTGCAAATCTTTTCCATAGATATCTCCATTCAGTCATCATGAGAAGATGCCAATTGTTGACAGGAACCAGTATTGTGTACATACATTTCTGAAGAACTTTTGACTTTTTCACCACTATTTAACAAAATAAGCATAGATACAAGACTAGTGTTGAGCGATTATTATCGACAAAGTTGAAATCGGCACGGTTTTTATGTTGATCGGATTTTTTCGATCACGCGATAATTTAGGTTAAAATCTGCGCATAATCTATTAATATTGTGCCATTTTTGGCGCTTCCTGTCATTTTGGCAGCCAGCAAATCAGCTTAGAGAATAGAGCAGGTTGAGCTGTGTGTGGGACGTCATAACTGGGATGTGTATGGTTGTGATTGGCTGGAAAAATCACATGCCTCGTTTTACATAGAACAGCCCTTCCTGTTCATGATCAGTGTGTGTCTGTGTCTCATAAGAGCAGGACGTGTGCTCGGTCTCTCTCAAAACAGCTCAGCGAAACTATTCTCTTTGTTCACACAGACAACTATGCTTTTAGCTGTGAACATTAGAACTTAGGTAGATTAGAGATTTTCAGTTTTAGTTACTTAGGCTGAGAATTTTAAAGGAGCATCTAGCGCTGTACAGCCGCGGGGAGGGGGCCGGGTGAGTGCGGGCAAACACAGACAGACAGGCTGGCAGGCAGGTAGGCTTTTGAAAGGAGAGTGGATAATTGTGCTGCCCAGACTCTGCTTTGACCCTGAATTGAAATGGGTTTTTATTAACAGTTTTTGGCAAGTTTTTGGTGAAATATTAGCTTGTATTTTGTGCAGCCTGTACTTATATAAGGATACAGATCTTTTCTAGTAACTGCAGATGTATTTGATAGGTGCAAAACTCATCTTTTATTATCTGTACACAATTTAATTAGGTTTTTTTTCAATTTGGCGCGGCTCAGTTTTATTCAAAGACCCACTTTGTTCTTACAATAGGATACAGAACTTTTCTAGTCATCGCAGGTGTATTTGAAGGTGTAAAAACCACGTTTTATTATCCGTACACAATTTAATTACGTGTTTTTCACTTTGGCACAGCTCAGCTTTGTTCAAAGACCCATTTTTTACTTACAATAGGATACAGAACTTTTCTAGTCACCGCAGGTGTATTTATAGGTGCAAAAAACATATTTTATTATCCGTAT
This sequence comes from Phyllomedusa bahiana, assembly GCA_025379985.1. NCBI lineage: Eukaryota > Metazoa > Chordata > Amphibia > Anura > Hylidae > Phyllomedusa > Phyllomedusa bahiana. Next base: position 15,002 of record JAODAL010064114.1, read on the forward strand.
ACATTTCAAATAGGTGTTTTTTTTTTACTTTGGTGCGGTCCAGTTTTGTTCATAGAGCCAACTTGTACATAAATTTGAATACAGCAATTTTGTAGTCCCCGCAGGTATATTTAGAGGTTCAAAAAACACGTTTTATTATCCGTACACAATTTAATTATGTGTTTTTCACTTTGGCGCAGTCAAGCTTTGTTCATAGAGCAAGTTTGCACTTAAATTTGAATACAGCAATTTTGTAGTCACCGCAGGTGTATTTATAGGTGCAAAAACCCCGTTTTATTATCCGTACACAATTTAATTACGTGTTTTTCACTTTGGCGCAGTCCAGCTTTGTTCATAGAGCCACCTTGCACTTAAATTTGAATACAGCAATTTTGTAGTCACCGCAGGTGTATTTGTAGGTGCAAAAACCACCTTTTTTATCCGTATATATTTCAAATAGTTATTTTTTTTACTTTGGTGCGGCCCAGTTTTGTTCATAGCGCCACCTTGCACTTAAATTTGAATACAGCAATTTTTTTGTACCGCGGGTGTATTATAGGTGAAAAAATTACACCGTTTGTTATCCGTATAATTTTTAAATAGAGTATTACACGGGGTCGGCCCTAGTTTTTTTTTAAAAATACCAATGTTGTACGACAATTCTGATAGAAAAATTTTCTAGCAAACTGTTCTCGTTGTCATTGCTGAAAAAAAACGCAATTTCTCATCCGTGTAACTTCTGAATAGTTTATTGCGCTCTTTTAAATCTCAGTTTGGCACAGATACGCACTTGTATGATATTTGTTGAAAACTATCAGTTCCTAGTCCTGGCATTTGTTAAATCCCTGGGATTTTGTCTTACCGGTTTCCCTTCCACCAAAACCGCATTTCACAGGTATTCGCTAGAAAACAATTCAGTTTCTAATCCAAGTTGGCTCAAGGGTCATGTTTTGAATTTTTGAGGCATTTGCTGTGAAATGCAGCTATACTACAGGTCCAAATTCCCAAAAAAAAGTGGTTCTAACAGACATTTGTTCTTCACAATTGTCCAAAAGTGGCTAAAAGGGAAATGGTGCTGTCAAAAACAGGAATAGGTAGGACACGTTAATGGACACATATTGCAAAATGACTTGTTTTTGCAAGATCTTTAAAATAAACTAGCAAATTCCTGTAGTGAGACAACCCATTTAATACAAATTAAAAAAAAGAGAAACAAAGACGTGGTGGGATTCCATCCTATTTTAAAAAAGTGTTTTCTAGAATTAAATACTAAAAAACTTGCATTACAAAATAGCTGAACAAAAATTTCTCTGAATTGTACAATGGAGGTACAGGAAAAACTTGAACAATGTAGGGTTTCCCAGACCCGGTATAGGTCATATGTCCAGTTCAACTAAAATGGGGGTTCAAAGACTCCTTTTCCCAGCACTTTTTAAATCTGTTGGGGCAGACAGAGTTTAATGGTCATACTGCGGTCCAGGACAGGCATAGTCAATGCCCAGTTCAACTAAAATGACGGTTCAAAGACTCCTTTTTCCGGCACATTTTAATCTGTGGGTCCCGAAAAGGTTTTTAAAGGTCATAAATGCGGGCCAGGACAGGGAAGTCAATGTTTCCCGTTTAAAATAAAATGGTGGTTTAAAGACTCCTTTTTCCAGCACTTTTTAATCTGTGGGTCAGACAGGTTTAATGGTCATACTGCGGTACAGGACAGATATAGTTAATGTCCAGTTAAACTAAAATGGTGGTTAAAAGACTCCTTTTTCCGGCACTTTTTTAATCTGGGGGTCATGCAGGTTTGGGGCTCATGCTGTGGCCCAGGACAGGTATAGTCAATGTCCAGTTCAACTAAAATGGTGGTTCAAAGACTCCTTTTTCCGGCACTTTTAAATCTGTGGGTCATGCAGGTTTGGGGCTCATGCTGTGGCCCAGGACAGATATAGTTAATGTCCAGTTCAACTAAAATGATGGTTAAAAGACTCCTTTTTCCAGCACTTTCTTAATCTGGGGGTCAGATAGGTTTAAGGGTAATGCTGCGTTCCAGGACAGGGATAGTCAATGTGCAGTTCAACTTAAATGGTGGTTAAAGTAATACTGCCTTCTTTCACTTTTTAATTTGTGGGTCATGCAGGTTTAAGGCTCATGCTGTGGTGCAAGACAGGGATAGTAAATGGTCTGTGATTTTTCTTTCTGTGGCTTTTATAACCCAAGTGTGTTGCCTAAGATATAGCACGTATCCATTTGACTGTTATGGATGTTAATTCCAGCTTCTCCAGCCCTGTTTGGGTGTAAGAATGAAGGTGTTGTTCCTCTCCCATAGACTTTAATGGTCATCGGTAATAATCTATTATCGACAATCGGAAATCGTCTTGATAATTGACGATATCGACTATCGACCCGATGACGATAGTCAATGTAATCGCTCATCACTATACAAGACCTGTAATACCCCACATGGTTAAAAACACTTGTCCTCAGTTAGAAGTCAGTTCGAGAAAATGGCCACTGGCCATATGTCAGGAGTGTCACTTTCAAAGAGATTTATTGCAAACGAACACGTGAAATTCAGAATGTGGCCTGAATTCTGTAATTGACATCTCAGTCAGGCAGGAGTTTCTCCCACAGGGATCTAAAGACGCTTTTCGAAGTAAGAAAGAACATATTGTCTCAGAGTGTATTGTAATCTAGTAAAATGATGAATAAGCACAGTCACTGCAATGTGTGGCAGTGCCGTCTGCTGTTATTATTCAGTTCCAAATGGCTTGTTCCTTGTCTGATATTACTATAAATTATTACAGCCATTAAGTTTAGTTTGCAAATATCTGCATGTTTTTGGGTATTTAAGTTCAAAATAAAATATACTGTGGATAAATTAAAAAATTTAAAATGACATAAAATGAATGCAGGTTTTTGGGTGGGTGTCCTGTGTTGGCCACTCTCCCCCTTGTGTGTCCTATTGTGCACACATTGCAAAACCACAGCATTTTGGCAGAGTAATTGATGATTCTAAACCTGCACCAACTAGGGCATATTTTGTAGGATAACACTTTGTCAGAGGACTGTAAATGTATTGTGCCCCAAAGAAACACTAACAAAATACTATAATACTACAAAATGAAAATCTTGTTAGTGTTCCTTTGGGGCATGGTCATGTTTGTCGTGTTTATAAATTTACCAATAGTCCTCTGCCAATGTGTTTTTCTACAGTTTCTCCTCCATGTAGATCGAGGTTGGTAGATGGCTGCAAACCCTGGTAGGTACCCACTGAATGTTCTATTGAGTTTTGAAAGCAATACCTGTTCTGGTTTAATATATGTGTGTGCTACTAATCTTACTACACTGTATGAAGAAAAAGAGCACAGTGCTCTACAAATGACAAAGGGAGAGCCCCTCAGAAACTCATATGCAAACCGGTCACGATAGAAATATCAAATCGAAACATACAAAAATGTGTGCCTTGTAGAAAAATATGTAATAAAATGTAACCTTTTCTGTGTATTAACAATTAAAAAAAATCACTGCAAAGTCCCTATACTTACCCTACTAGAAAGCCTATTCCTACCTAACCAAAAGTAGGGTTACCTCTCTGATAAGGGCAACCCCAGCAGGGACCTATCCCTCAAGTGATATCCCTGTATCACCCTGCACTCCTAGATACCTATACACACACATAGAATTGAGTGTACCAGGTGTAGACAGGAGGTAGGGGAGAAACAACTATGACAAATAGGTAAATCGGTATCAATATGTACAGTATATAAAATAAATATTACAATGATATCCCTCAACACCAAAAGACTAACATGTTGGAAACGACCAATAATGGCTAAATATAGATCTATATAGATCCGAATCATCTCCCCTAAATAGTGTACTCAACTTCATCAGGGGAAACCCCAAACCCAAACCTTTA
>JAODAL010064115.1:0-18892 GCA_025379985.1 Phyllomedusa bahiana
ATGGGGGTCCCTTATCAAATATAACATTTAAAATCCCATTCAGAGTGACCCTGCTCACAGAAATGTTTTGAAATGGGACGATTAAGACGTTTCTTACGTATAGTTACCAATGGTTGTTCAGACGAGGTTTTAAATCGTAAGTTGTCTCTCCTGCATAGATCCTATTACACGGACACCATAGGAAGTAGATCATCCTACTGGAATCACAAGTGAAATCAGATCTGATGGGAAATTGTTCTTTTGTACATGGATGTATAAAGAATTCTCCTTTTTCAATGGACTTCCAGTTGATGCAGCACAAACGAGGGAATGTACTTGTTTTTGGTCTCCCTAGAAAGGTTTGTCTATTTTTCGGTCGTCGTGACGCTTCACTTCTGACTAAAGTGCCTCTGAGAATTCTCGGGCATCTCTATGACATGAGTGGGGGAGCTTGAAACTCGGCAATATTACTAAAGCTGTTACTAACAATGTGTCAATGTTTTCTCAAGATGTTTGAAATTGATACAATGAAATCATTCTAATCATTGCTCCCACAGTTGAGTTCTTCACACCAAGCTGCTTGCCTCTTGCAGATTCAGTCTTCCCAGCCTGGTGCAGGGCTACAATTTTGTTTCTGGTGTCCTTCGACAGCTCTTTGGTCTTCACCATAGTGGAGTTTGGAGTGTGACAGTTTGAGGTTGTGGAAAGGTGTCTTTTATACTGACAACAAGTTCAAACAGGTAACATTACTACAGGCAATGAGTGGAGGACAGAGGAGCCTCTTACAGAAGAAGTTACAGGTCTGTGAGAGCCAGAAATCTTGCTTGTTTGTAGGGCACCAAATACTTATTTTCCTCCATAATTTGCAAATAAATTCTTTCCAAATCAGACAATGTGATTTTCAGGATTTGTTTCCTCATTTTGTTTCTCATAGTTGAGGTCGACCTATGATGACAATTACAGGCCTCTCTCATCTTTTTAAGTGGGAGAACTCGCACAATTGGTGGCTGACTAAATACTTTTTTTCCCCACTGTATTTTGAGATAGGTTTAGATGGGTACCTTCTCTCCCTAAATTTCTCAGACAAATTATTTAAGGCTATATTACATTTCTCTGGGTTATCATTAATCCTCTTAACTCGCAGCCTTTGACTATATGATTGAGATTTAATCATATTGTCAGGATGGCAACTTTTATAACACAACAGAGTATTGTGATCTGTAGATTTATTAAACAATTCCATACTAAGTCTAGAACCTTCTCTGATTGCTCTGGTGTCCAAAAAGGTAACACTTTCATTAGAATAAGTGGCTTTAAAAATAATATTGCGATGTATATTATTCAAAAAAGAAAGAAACTCTATCAATTCACTTTCTGCCCATATAACAAAAAAAAAATGTCATCAATAGATCTCTAACACCTGTGGAAGTGGCTGGAGATATAGATGAAGTCCTCCTCCACAAAGGATACAAAAATATTTGCATCAGTTGGTGCTATGTTTGTACCCATAGCGGTTCCCCTTAACTGTAATTTTTTTGTTTTTGATGATACATTTTAATTGCAAGTAGGTATCAAAGTAAGCAAAGAGATGATAAATTCTCTTCTCAGATTTGAAAATTGTGTTGTCTCTAATACTCGAGAAACACATTTAATATCACTATCATGATTGATCGATGTATAAAGACTTGCAATGCCCAAAGAAACCAATATTATCGATTCTGGAAGAGTAACCTCAATTTTACAGAGAAAGTCTGAAGTGTCCCCAATATATGATCGTGTTTCTAGAACAAAACGTCTAAGAATTTTGTCAAGAAAAATAGAAACATGGCTGAAAATGGATTACCTGCCAGATACAATTGGCTTATTGCAGAAGGTTTTATGGATTTTAGGAAGAAGATATCTCACTGGAGTAATGGGGTATTCAACAATAAGAAAAGATTTCAAATCTTGAGCGATAATCCCAGCATCAAACGCCTTCTCTACAGTAGAAATGAATTTTTTGCTAAACTCAATCTTTGGATCTCCTGAAAGGACACAGTAAACTTCTTTATCAGAAAGCCGTCTCATTGCTTCTCTTACATATTGATGTGTAACCAACACCACGATGGCCCGGCCCTCATCGGCTGGTTTCACCGTGTGATGTTGGAATTAGTACTTAATTCATTTAAAGAGGCAATTTTTTGCGCTTTTGAGATAAGGATGTTTAAAGGGGTTGTCTCACTACAGGGATCGCTGCTGCTTTTTATGTTAAAGATCTTGCAAAAACAAGTTACTTTGCAATATGTGTCTATTAACAGTGTCCTACCTATTCCTAGATATCTCCTCTTGTATGGACTGCATCAGCTTCTCAGGTCACTATAGCTACAGACCTGTTTGATCTCTCCTGATAGGCTGCCAGCACTGGTTGCTATAGCTACAGACCTCTTCGATCTCTCCATATAGGCTGCCAGCACTGGTCGCTATAGCTACAGACCTGTTCCATCCCTCCTGATAGGCTGCCAGCACTGGTTGCTATTGCTACAGACCTGTTCATTCTCTCCTGATAGGCTACTAGCACTGGTTGCTATAGCTACAGACCTGGCTTCTACTGCAGCCTAGTGGAAGCCAGTAAACACACCATTGAATTCAAAGTGAAACCAAGAAAACAGGACTAAGGAAACAGGAATCAATGTAGTGAGACAACCCCTTTAAGGGTCTGACCTTCACATTTTTTTCCCAAAAGCTTTAAATCACATTTTACTAAACTAATAAACATATCTAACTGATGAACATCATGCGGTGGAACAAAATCACTAGGGAGAAAAGACTGCACATTTTAAGAGTTACAATCAAAAGATCTAGTAAAGGACCATTCATCTCCATCCATGTTTTTAATCTTATCATTATGCCAAACCAGTAATTTCAAACGTCTATATAATTGGCAAAGATCTCATTCTAATTCAAACCAATTAGTTGGATTCCAAGGGCAAAAAGTAAGACCCTTAGACATTAACTGTAACTGAGAGAGTAAGTGGCGTAGAAGAAATATTCCACCCCATAGAAGTGTCACAAGCTGATTGCTCTAACTCTTCTTTGGGGCCTTTGAAGTCCTTGCATTGAATAACTTGAAATTTTGGTTGGTCCATTTTCTTTTGGGACGTGTTGCACGTCTTGGGCGTGATTTAAAAAAAAAAAGTGCTGTCCTAAAGAAATCAGGAGATGTGGATCTAGATGCATCATTGTTTCTCCAGGAGTCATACATTGTCATAGTCTCTCCTGTCCTGTTGCCATTTGTGACGTTTGCCTTCAAATCCATTTTGAATTTCGACAAAAAAAAGTAGATTGTTTTGAAATAAACTCGGGAGGCGAGACAGGTTCAGTGGAACCTGCTTTCTACTTGTGCTGCTATTCATTCATTATTCAAGGTAGAGGAGCTCATTTTGCCCCCTCATAGTAATTTTTCCCTTTATTATATTATAATATAGTATAATTATAGTATAATCTCTCTCAATTTGCACTTTATTAACCATGGTAACCGTAGGTCTATATTATGATGCACTTGGTTTATACTCGTATTTTGCACTGTATGTTCACTTGATTATCTCAATTATGTTGTTTGAATTATGTTATCTGATTTGCATTTGAATCATGTCACTTGAATTGTATTTAAATTATATGACTGAATCTGCATATGTATTTGGTCAATCCTTATGAATTTGAATTGCATTCACCCATTCACTGCTTGAGGAAGGCTCATTCAGAGCCGAAATGCCATATAGTATAGATACGTATATATCTGCACTACATAACATTTTTATCTGAACAGTCTCTAGTACTGTTACTCCTGCACTATATGGCACTATACCAGCACTAATATATATAATATATATATATATATAACATACTGTAAGCACTCGCTTAGCGCTTGGACGCCATCTTGGACCGGCTCTGTGGCGTTTTCAGCTCGCAGGATCGCCGTCTTTGGTAAAAAGGATTGGTACTCCGACACAGGCTTTAGTTTATCCTGGCTTCAGTCAGTTTTATTAAAACAGAAAAAGCATACAAAGCAAACATAACACAAATAAAACCCTCGGCCGTCTAGCCACTAGATTCACATAAACAGTCCCTCTCTACTCAGGGTCTGTGCCTACCACACAGCACCACATACCACAGTATTCTTACTGTATACTTTGTGGCTTTCCTCAAGCCTCCAGGGGGACCAGAGCTCTCTCTAGCTCCACTACTGCTCCACTGCCAGGTAGCAGACCATACCCCCTGATCACCTGCAGAGACAGGCTTTTTATATGCCTGGTAAATCCTGGAACCGAACCTGGCCTGGAACGTGGGGACGGCCTCCCACCCAACGCTGTGACCGTCCCGGGAAAGGCAACCCATCAAAAGCCGCATAGCAGCCATCCTAGTTACACATGTCAGTAACCTATGGTTACTGACGCCAAATGGTTGCCTTCCCCCACCGAATCCAGGATTTCGGTGGCACGTCGGCAGCAGATCTCCTGCTGTTCGCCACCTAGTGGCAGAATCCTGCGACCGTCTGAGGTCGGTCGGCCACAATACATATATATAGTGCTGGTATAGTGCCATATAGTGCAGAAATAACAGTACTGGAGACTGGTCGGATAAAAATGTTATGTAGTGGAGATATAATATCCAGAAACTATTGCCATACAGTGCAAAATAACATGAACATACTGTGAAAAATGACAATACCAGACACTTTCTGAATAAACGTGCCATATACTGCAGTACTAGACACTATCCAGATAATGAAACCGGCCACAATCTCCAGAACATACCCAAATAATATGAAGTCAGTACACGGTCCTATAATACCCATAAATATCCTACAAACAACACAGGTCAAATGCAAGAATTAGAAAACACAAAATATAATAACAATAAAAACCACCGTACAGAAAACACATGAAAAAGAGGTGAGAGCGCAGGAGCGGAGAGGAGTAACAAACCTAATAGAGAGCAGCACATTGTGTCTGGCAGTGTAACCCTTATCTACAGGGATTCTCACAGGTGAACAGTCACAAGTGTGCTCCATGTGTATCCACCCGGGCAGGGGATCACAGACCATTGAGCTAAAACAGTGAATACAAAATTACAAGTGCTACAAACCCAAATAAAATAAAAATGGTACAACTGCTTACCCATCAACACCCGACGCGCATATCGCTCTCAGCTTTGTAAGTGTGGAAGATAATTCATAAAATAGTACCATACCGTGGAAAAATAGCAATACTAGACACCAAAAAACAACACAGACTCAGAAATAATACAGGGCTGGGTACCCTCACAATATTAATTGTCAGCGTCTCCAAAGCAATTAACAAAGAAAAAAACAAAACCAAGACTACTTGACCTAAAATATAACCTTTAATATTATCCTTTAAAATCGAATTCTATATTACCCTACACTAGCCCTATACGCTATCCTATATCCCTACCTACCAAGAAAGGGGAACCCGTCCCAAAAAGGACGACCCCTACCGGAACCTTACCTATCTAGACCCACAAAAACCTATTACAACCTATATATTCCTAAATATAATAAATCTTCAATTAGGGGGTGGATTAGAGAACTGTAATTAGATAGCCAACCAGTAATTAAGTCACCAAAATAACCAAATAGTATCCCCTATAGAGTGTCGCTAAATACACGGCCTTAAAGACCAATGCATATATCAAGAAATGATGTTACTAATCTCTTAACCTATACAACATAAGCCAACGCGTTTCTTCCACTGTTATAAGGATTCATCAGGGCCATAAAAGAGACAAAAGAAATATATATTTGCAGACACCATATGAAGAGTACGATAAATGGTGATAGGTTACAAGATCCAAAGGTATATTATATTTATAATTACCAAATGTATATAAAGACAGTTGTTGTTCCCCTTTCTTGGTAGGTAGAGATATAGGATAGTGTATAGGGCTAGTGTAGGGTAATATAGAATAAGATTTTAAAGGATAATATTAAAGGTTATATTTTAGGTCAAGTAGTCTTGGTTTTGTTTTTTTTCTTCAATACTAGACACCATCTGAATAATAGTGCCATATAGTGCAAGAATAACAGTAACAGATATTGTGCAGATAATAGTATGATATAGGGCAAGAATAACAGTAACAGATACTGTGCAGATATTAGTGCCATATAGGGGAAGAATAACCGTAACAGATACTGTGCAGATAATAGTATGATATAGGGCAAGAATAACAGTAACAGATACTGTGCAGATATTAGTGCCATATAGTGCAAGAATAACAGTAACAGATACTGTGTAGATAATAGTACCATATAGGGCAAGAATAACAGTAATAGATACTGTGCAGATGATAGTACCATTGAGTGTAAAATTAACAGTAACAGATACTGTGCAGATAATAGTACGATATAGGGCAAGAATAACAGTAACAGATACTGTGCAGATAATAGTGCCATATAGTCCAAGAATAACAGTAACAGATATTGTGCAGATAATAGTATGATATAGGGCAAGAATAACTGTAACAGATACTGTGCAGATATTAGTGCCATATAGTGCAAGAATAACAGTAACAGATATTGTGCAGATAATAGTATGATATAGGCCAAGAATAACAGTAACAGATACTGTGCAGATATTAGTGCCATATAGGGGAAGAATAACCGTAACAGATACTGTGCAGATAATAGTATGATATAGGGCAAGAATAACAGTAACAGATACTGTGCAGATATTAGTGCCATATAGTGCAAGAATAACAGTAACAGATACTGTGCAGATAATAGTACGATATAGGGCAAGAATAACAGTAACAGATACTGTGCAGATAATAGTGCCATATAGGGGAAGAATAACCGTAACAGATACTGTGCAGATAATAGTATCATATAGTGCAAGAATAACAGTAACAGATACTGTGCAGATAATAGTATGATATAGGGCAAGAATAACAGTAACAGATACTGTGCAGATAATAGTCTCATATAGGGCAAGAATAACAGTAACAGATACTGTGCAGATAATAGTATGATATAAGGCAAGAATAAAAGTAACAGATACTGTGCAGATAATAGTGCCATATAGGGGAAGAATAACCATAACAGATACTGTGCAGATAATAGTATGATATAGGGCAAGAATAACAGTAACAGATACTGTGCAGATAATAGTATGATATAGGGCAAGAATAACAGTAACAGATATTGTGCAGATAATAGTACGATATAGGGAAAGAATAACAGTAACAGATATTGTGCAGATAATAGAGATGCAATTAGTTACTGTGATATAGTACATATGGCAAGAATAACAGTAACAGATACTGTGCAGATAATAGTGCCATATTGGGCAAGAATAACCGTAACAGATACTGTGCAGATAATAGTACGAGATAGGGCAAGAATAACAGTAACAGATACTGTGTAGATAATAGTACGATATAGGGCAAGAATAACAGTAACAGATACTGTGCAGATAATAATACGAGATAGGGCAAGAATAACAGTAACAGATACTGTGTAGATAATAGTACGATATGGGGCAAGAATAACAGTAATAGATACTGTGCAGATAATAGTACGTTATAGGGCAAGAATAACAGTAACAGATACTGTGCAGATAATAGTATGATATAGGGCAAGAATAACAGTAACAGATACTGTGCAGATAATAGTTCGATAGATGGGAAGAAGACCAGTAACAGATACTGTGCAGATAATAGTACGATATATGGCAAGAATAACTGTAACAGATACTGTGCAGATAATAGTCCCATATAGGGCAAGAATAACAGTAACAGATACTGTGCAGATAAAAGTACGATATAGGGCAAGAATAACAGTAACAGATACTGTGCAGATAATAGTACATATAGTGAAAGAATAACAGTAACAGATACTGTGCAGATAATAGTATGATATAGGGCATGAATAACAGTAACAGATACTGTGCAGATAATAGTATGATATAGGGCAAGAATAACAGTAACAGATACTGTGTAGATAATAGTACGATATAGGGCAAGAATAACAGTAACAGATACTGTGCAGATAATAGTACGATATAGGGCAAGAATAACAGTAACAGATACTGTGCAGATAATAGTACGATATAGGGCAAGAATAACAGTAACAGATACTGTGCAGATAATAGTACCATATAGGGCAAGAATAACAGTAACAGATACTGTGCAGATAAAAGTACGATATAGGGCAAGAATAACAATAACAGATACTGTACAAATAATAGTACCATATAGGGCAAGAATAACAGTAACAGATACTGTGCAGATAATAGTATGATATAGGGCAAGAATAACAATAACAGATACTGTGCAGATAATAGTGCCATATAAGGGAAGAATAACAGTAACAGATACTGTGCAGATAAAGATACGATATAGGGCAAGAATAACAGTAACAGATACTGTGCAGATAATAGTTCGATATAGGGCAAGAATAACAGTAACAGATACTGTGTAGATAATAGTACGATATTGGGCAAGAATAACAGTAACAGATACTGTGCAGATAATAGTACCATAGAGTGTAAAATTAACAGTAACAGATACTGTGCAGATAATAGTATGATATAGGGCAAGAATAACCGTAACAGATACTGTGCAGATAATAGTATGATATAGGGCAAGAATAACAGTAACAGATACTGTGCAGATAATGATCGATATAGGGCAAGAATAACAGTAACAGATACTGTGTAGATAATAGTTCGATATAGGGAAAGAATATCAGTAACAGATACTGTGCAGATAATAGTACGATATAGGGCAAGAATAACAGTAACAGATACTGTGCAGATAATAGTGCCATATAGGGAAAGAATAACTGTAACAGATACTGTGCAGATAAAAGTACGATATAGGGCAAGAATAACAGTAACAGATACTGTGTAGATAATAGTACGATATAGGGCAAGAATAACAGTAACAGATACTGTGCAGATAATAGTACGATATAGGGCAAGAATAACAGTAACAGATACTGTGCAGATATAGTCCATATAGGGAAGAATAACTGTAACAGATACTGTGCAGATAAATAGTGATATAGGGCAAGAATAACGTAACAGATACTGTGCAGATAATGTACGAATAGGGCAAGAATAACAGTAACAGATACTGTGCAGATAATAGTACGATATAGGGCAAGAATAACAGTAACAGATACTGTGCAGATTACATATAGGAATAACGTAACAGATTACTGTGCAGATAAAAGTACGTATAGGGCAAGAATAACAGTAACAGATACTGTCAGATAATAGTGCCATATAGGGGAAGAATAACTGTAACAGATACTGTGCAGATAAAAGTACGATATAGGGCAAGAATAACAGTAACAGATACTGTACAGATAATAGTATGATATAGGGCATGAATAACAGTAACAGATACTGTGCAGATAATAGTATGATATAGGGCAAGAATAACAGTAACAGATACTGTGCAGATAATAGTACGATATAGGGCAAGAATAACAGTAACAGATACTGTGCAGATAATAGTACCATATAGGGCAAGAATAACAGTAACAGATACTGTGCAGATAATAGTACGATATAGGGAAAGAATAGCAGTAACAGATACTGTGCAGATAATAGTACGATATAGGGCAAGAATAACAGTAACAGATACTGTGCAGATAATAGTGCCATATAGGGGAAGAATAACAGTAACAGATACTGTGCAGATAATAGTACGATATAGGGCAAGAATAACAGTAACAAATACTGTGCAGATAATAGTACAATATAGGGAAAGAATAACAGTAACAGATACTGTGTAGATAATAGTACCATATAGGGGAAGAATAACAGTAACAAATACTGTGCAGATGATAGTACCATATAGGGGAAGAATAACAGTAACAGATAGGGCCATATGTATAAAAACTAGGTCTAAAACTCACTTTGCTGCCCATAACAACCAATCTGAGCACCCTTCTCATTCTTCCAAAGCACTATATGAAATTAGAGGGGCGCTCTGATTGGTTGCTATGGGCAACAAAGTGAGTTTTAGACCTAGACCGTTTTCTTTTTTTTTTGTAACAATGTTTTATTTGGAAGGCCAGAAATCCCCACACCTCAGAAAACAGAAAAACATAAAAAAAGCTTACTTCAGTTTAGACCAATAAACTATATTCTATTGGGAAACACTATTTTTTAAAGAAATAATTTTTAATAGCAATGTGTTGTTTGTGACCTCCATCCCTTTTCATTTTTCTGAAAACAACGCCCCAAAAACCGGGAATTTATATTTAATCTACTAAAGAAAACTAATTTTTGTCGTGTCGCCCCCTCACCCCCTTAAATCTCCAATTTTTGTGAACCCAAACTTGCCTAAATTCCCACTAAACTTTTTCCGTAAAATAGTAAGAAAAAACTGAAGGGGTAATTTTTTTTCCAAAATTTCCTGTTCATTACAAGTTGCTTCAAAAAAAAAAATTTTTTCCATTTCGAGGAAGCCCCCGTCATCTTTTCCTTATTCCTTTGGGAATTAGCTTCTCAAAGAAACACGCTGCCTCAGGGCCCCAAATTTTTGACCTCATGAACTCCGGGGGGCCCCTCCCTTGAAAATTTTCGCAATATAAGCGTTTTGGTTGAAATAAGGTCAGGTGTACACCTTTCTTTAATCAGTCTACCCTTCTCCCATCCCCTCGCATTGGTTTCATTAAATACAAATATACAGCTCTGTGGTTCAAAAAGGGACCTGATTTCCCCCCACCTCCTCTTGAAAGCAACTTTCTTCCCCCTAAATTTTTGTACACCCATGCCCCGTCCCTAGACAATGAAAACAAAACCTGCTTTCTGAAATTTGCATTTGGGACAGGTTGAGATAGCAAAACCCCCCCAGTTTTATCAAAAAGGGATATTGAAAGCATAATTGCTCTTTGAGCAATTTTGAATTGGGTTTCTCTCCACACTTCACTGACTGTAGCCTTTCTCACCATTCAAGGGCCCCTGAGAATTTTGTCATAAAGTCTACATCGTTTTTGTTCTGTTTCCCATTTGGTAAAACTGAACACCGCCCCCCGAAGTCCAGCCGAGATATGGTGGAAGCTTAGACAAGGTGGGGATATCCATCACCCTTTTTTCCAAAGGGAGAATTCCTCTGGGGCCCCCAACCCCCCCCATAAATACTGTTTAGCCCTAACAAAGTGTTTTATTGTAGATATTGAAAACCCTGTTCGGCCCCCCAATCCCTATTGTGCGGGTCTATCCCCCGCTCAAAAAGGGTTTTCCACGCCCCCCTTCCCCTACCCGTTCCAATATAAGATTCCTCTTTGCCTCCAACCCAAATAATTTTTTTTCCCTCCTGGGTTTAATTCTGGAAGCAGCCATAACGGCTTTACTTGGTTACATGCTTTGGGGCCCTTCCCCAAAAGTTTCGTACCGGGGCCTGAGCCAATTTTCTCTAAAAAGCACATTGTTTTTCGGATCTTTGGCTCAAAATTGAATGGAGTAAGCCCTCGATGCCTTTAAATCCCATGGAGCCTAGTGGGTTCTGCCAAGTGTTTGAAAAATATGCCGTGTATGGGACCGTCCCGGACAGCCGCCACATTGCGCCCCCTTGTACACTCGGATGTTAGGTAGCTGAGCCCCTCCCTGGCTTTTCTTAGCTCAGTTTTCTATTGCTTTTCCGCTTTTCTTTTTTTTTCCATTAAAATTTTCAGGAATGCCCCCCTTCAGCTCCTAAGGGTCTTTATGTTTCAGGAGTACGGCCATTCTGGGTGGTTTACAACATCTGGCAAAGCTAATCTTTTTTTATTACTTGGATCCTGCCCCAGCAAATAATGGCAATTGTTCCCTAACAGTTCCCCCTTTTTCTTGTTTATGACAGTGAAAATTTTTAGCGAAAAAGAGCCGATGACTTGCCCCTATCCCTTGAGGCCCGGTAAGTTTTTTGGATTTGGCTATTCTACCCCTAAGTCCTTGCTTTTTAAACCCTCTACCGCCCCCCCTTTCCCAAAGATTTTGGCATTTTACCTCTTAACATTGTAACCTAAAGGATCAAAAGCATCTAATTCCTCCGGGACTTTGTTTGTTTTGGCCAATGGGGTCTTCATAACAGAAACATACGTCTGCAAACACAAAAGCTTTGTTTCCCCACCCCCCCTATTGTTATCCCCTTGAAGATATTTTTCTCCTTAGGTATAGTGCCAGGGGTTCCAATGCTATTTAAAATAGCAAAGGGGGAAAAAGGGGGATCCCTGCCTTGTTCCTTTTTCTGCATTGAAGGGCTTGAAAAAATCGGTGTGAATTTTTGCCTGTGGGTTGGGGGTTCATTGCCCGTAAAACCCTAAACAAAGCCATGTTTTTTCCCAAATGTCCAAAACCAAATTGGCCATCCCCAATGTACTTATCGAAGGTTTTTTCGGGTTAGGCCAATAGAGCTGGTCTTTTTGATTTGTCCTCCGCTTTTTCTGACGCAATCTGTGCCGTCAGCCCTTTCTTTATTTTTAATTTTTGACCTCCCTTTTAAAAAACCATTGATTTTCCCCTAAAAGTTTTGGGTAGAATTTCTGCAAATCTGTTCGCCATAATTTTTGTGAAGATTTTTTATTCCTGATTTATGGGGGAAAAATTGGTCATTTTGAAGCTGGCAAAGCAGCTTTTTTTCCCCCGGTTGTGCGGGACCTTTTTGTACGCAACTCCCCCCGAAGGGATCTTTTCCCTCTGAGGCAAAAATCCCCTTTGAAGACCCTTTTAAAGTGGGTTTACTTCCTTCTCAAGATTTTGTAATTACCCCTGAAATTTGATTACCCCTGAAATTTCCCTCTTCTAAAATTTTCCCTGTTCGAAATTCCATAAGATACCAGTAAGTTGTTTCCCCTTTTAAGAAACCCCCTCCCTTGCCCAAATCATGGGGGGGGTTTGAGCGTAAAATTCTTTTAAAATTCCCCAACGAATTAACCCCCCGGGGGTCCTGGTTAATCCCCCTACATTTTTTTTTCATGCACAGGATATTTGTTTTGACTCTTTCCCCCTAAAAAAAGGGCCCAAAATTTTTCCCAGCTTTATTTCCATGTTTGTAAAGGGAAAATTTGAGGGGGTCACTAAAAATGTCTTCATTTTCCTTTTTGAAACTCAAAAGCTGCTTTCGCCTTACCCATCTCTCGTTGTTGTCCTTGGAGGCTTTTTGCAGAAATTGTGTTATGCGCTTTTAGGGCAGAGGTTGTTTCCGGCCAGGCTCGAATCTTTTTTTCTTTGAAGCCAATAGGCCATGATACGGCCCTCTTAATACTCCCTTTTGCTGCGTCCCAGAACAAAAAACCTGTCCTCCCTGATTTTTATTGTCATTTTCGACCCCCACCACCAACCTCTAAGGATGTCCCTAAAAAACTGCCCCGCCCCCCACTAAGGGGGAGGAAACCCCACAATATGTCCGCCCCCCGTTCATTGTTTCTGAATACTGATGCTGATTGGCGCATGATCTAAAATAACCAGACCCCCAAATTTTTTTACTCCCTTACTGTTTGTGGGGTTCTGTGAAGACAAAAAATAAATCAATGCGGACCAAAATTTGTCTCGCATGGGGGAAAAAAAAAAATGTGTGAATTTCCCTTTTTGTGGGGGGGGCTTAAAACCTCAAACATCCCCCAGCTGGGTGTTCTGCGGGTTTCTCAGAATGGAATCCTTGCTCAACTCCCCTTCGGAAGATGGCCCCCACCCTTTTTCTTCATCCAGGTACTCATACACTTTGAAATCCCCCCCAAAAGGGATGTTTATTATTAGTACCCTGGGATGAGTTTTTTCCAAAACCATAAAAAATGATCGTCTCTTTTTTTGGGGGGCTAGATATGTAAGGTGATCATGCCTCCCGGGTATCAAAAACCAAATTGACCTCCCCCTTTCCTCGTAAAGTGTTTTGGCTAACCATTTTACAACCTGAAGACCTATCCCCAAAGAACCAAAACCCTCTTTTCCTTTTTTGGGGAACCCCACATTCCCCTCCCCTAAAATTCTGCATCCCGTTGAAATCCGCCTCTCAAATGGTTTTTCCCGCAGAAGGGCATTTGGCCCCTTTTGTTTCTTTGGTGCCTTAGCACCCTTTTTTTTTCTGGGGGGGGAAAGTAGCCCTTTGACGTTCCAGAACAAGTTTTAGCATTGAGACGCCTATTATGGTTCTAAATCAAAGTGCATTTGGGGGCGCCACGACTCAGTTTAAAAAATCAAACATAACATTCTTAAATGTAAAACTTACAAAAACAAGAATTCCTCCATCTCCTCTTCCCCCTCCGACTTAATTCTTTTTTTCCATAAAAAGAAAAACTCCTCCCCCCTTCCCCTACCTTTCCCATTTTACCTGGGCTAAATGTCCCTCTCTACCTGTCTCCCCTTCCCCAACTCCCCCTTTGCTCGTTTTTAGTGTCCCCTCTTAAAAACCCTAACCCATATGATTCTTTCTTAATAACATAAAATAAAATCCCCCCCGCCCTTTGAGGGAATCATTAACCCTCAAATAAAAACCGCCAACCCTCTTTTACAAAAGCACTTTTCTTCCGGGAAACTAACGTAAGATCTGTTTTCACGTGTCCTTGAGTGATGGGTGAACCCCCAATCCGAGACTCTTGATGTAGCTCTTTCCCTCCTATGGTAGCAATTCCAAAAACCTCTTTTGGGTCATTAACTTCCAAAGTCCCCCCCTTCTTTTTGTGTGTTTTTTTTGGGCCCGAACATGGTCCCGCTTTTTGCTTCCCCGGGGTGTTGCAATGACCGGCTTGGCATTTCTGGGGAAAAATTTTTAAAAAATTTTGGATATTGAAGCACAAATTTTACTCTGTTTCGCACTAACGCTGAAAAGATGTTTGGGAAAAAGGGAAAGCCTTTTTTGGACCGTCCCCCGAGTAATTGGCAAATATCAAAAAGCTTTTTCCCCTCATTTTGCCCCTGGCTGCCATTTTTCCTGTATTTTCATCAGGCGTGCTTTTTCAGAAAAGCAGATATTTACAATAAAAGGTCTTGGTCTATCCGACCCTTGTCTTTGGGCCAATTTGGTGGGGCCAATCCTATGGCCCTTTTCTACTTTTTTAAAAGGTTGTCCAAGCCCCGCAGCTTGGAATAACCCCTTTTTTGCGCAAGTGAGGGTAGCGCCCCGGTTTAAAAGGCTTTCGGGACTCCTATTATCCTTTAAATTGTTTCCCTTGAGCGTTCTCTAACCTCCAATTTGGATTCTAGTGGGCTGTTTTTTTCAAAAACTTTCTTTGTGCTTCTGGGAACCCAGGATTTTACCCCAACACAGCTCAGTCTTGCTCAATTTAAGGTGGAGTTGTGAGGAAACCTCGCTTTATGGCAGATAGGTTGGGTTTTGGAAACTGAGTCTGTAACTGACTTGGTGAGTGTAGCCTCTAGTGCTGCTGTGATTGCTGGGGCTATCAATGTGGCTACCCTGGCGGCCAGCTCATTGCAGTTGAGGGCCAGCCCTGGTGTTACCTCCTCTCCAGGAGTGTCTGTATCTTCCTCCTGCGTCCCCTGGGATGTTTGCTGCAGAACCCTGCCGCTCTGTGTCGCGCGCAGGGGCACGGGCGCCATCTTGGATGCCATGCTTCTCTCTGGCTTTCGGGAGGCAATCTCACTACTGCTCCCAGCGGTTAGAGGCAGGTCCGCTCTGAACACCGGAGCGGAGCTGAGGATGTCGGCGTTCACTTGCGCCGGTTTCGGCTGATTATAACGGGCGGGGAGCTTGGTGGCCGGGAGTTAGGTCTGGAGCTCCCTCTCTTACCGCCTCCTCATATGCGCGCCGGAACCGGAAGTCCTACCTAGACCGTTTTCATACACGTGGCCCATAATGTCCAGATAATAGTGCCATATAGTGCAAGAATAACAGTAACAAATACTGTGCAGATAATAGTGGTGGGAGGGGAATGTTATTGCAGCTCAGTGTAATATCTCTATATATAAAAATGACTTCTGATGTCTGTTCTTTATACGCGGCCTCGAGCAACTGCACCAAATTTGGCACGTAGGCAAATCAGGCAATTTGGAAGCTCTTAGATCTGGTTTCAGCTCTCCAGGACTTAGCAATCTTGACAAATACTTAAAAAAATTGGAACTCAGCATGAACGCTGTATAGTCATGATACAATGATTGGTCAAATCTGCTCCAAATTTGGCACTCTGGCAAGTCAGGAATTTTGGAAGCTTTAAAGGGGTTTTGCCACGAAGTGAGTTTGTCTGCTCAGAAGTAGAGAACAAAAAAGAAAAAAAAGAAAAAAGGAGGGGGCGCACAATAGTGTAGTATTTCTATAAAATATTGAAATAAAAAGAAGAAAAGGTTCCTCTCACCTTTTGAGGTTGCGCTCTGTTATATATATTATGTCGGAACACCTTGTAATGTATACTTCTGATGAAGCACGGGTCCACGTGCAAAATGCGTAAAGTCTTATTTATTTTAATCTGTCATGTTTTTAATTTTGTGAAGGCAATCCCTTTGCACTTTTAAGAAAAAAGTGCCATTTTTGAACAAGCCTTTAGCTCGGGCTTTTTTTTACCTTCCACGTGCGACGGATCCCTCTTTTATTGTTTCTACATTGTCTGCTCAGAAGAGAAGATAAACAAACAGGCAGCCTCACCGAGGAGAGGGAGCGGGGGCTGAGTGAGAGAGAGCCAGGAAGCAGGGAGCGTGTGCAATGTGTACTCAAATATTGACATTACAACCAGTGGATTTTCTATACAAAAGAAACAGGATCTTTCTCCACAGTCCTTAGCAAGCTGTTCATGTTCCCTGTTATCAGATAAGAAGTGCAAACACGCAAGCGTGGCCAGATCAGCTCCTGTCAGCTCCTCTGGTCCTGTCTAATGTAAACTTTCAGTAAACTAAGGGCTTCTGATTAAGCCTGTAGCTGTCACAGGCTTCACTTTTTTTGATGACATATATTTAGAAAAATGATTAAATATCCATTTTGGAGGATCCCACGTCAACATTACATCATGACTAAACCCCTTTAAGCCCAGGTTTCAACTCTCTAGGACTTACTTCTCAACATATTTGAAAACAACAGAATGCGCCATGATTAGTGTGTGTTCAATATGAGTGGCCAAGTGATTGGACCAATTTGCACCAAGTTTGGCCCATAGGTAGATCAGGCACTTTGGAAGGTTTTAGACCAAGTCTCTGGCAACTAGTGTGCTCAACATATTTGCAAATAATCAGAAGATGCTGTATGTTCTTTAGGCATGGACTTCATCATGATTGAAGTCCATTCTTTGCCCACGACCAAACAAGCGGACTAGTCTACACCAGATTTGGCTCATAGGTAAACTGGGTGGTTTGGAAGGTTTTAGACTGAGTTTCAGCTTTGTAGGATCAACCACACTCAACATATTCACCAAAAATTGTAATACGGCATGAACGCTGTAAATTCTTTATGCACCGCCAAATGGCTGGACCGATCTGCAGCAAATGTGGCACTTTGGTAAATAAGGCGCTTTAGAGGGTTTTAGACTGGGTTTAACTCTATGGGACGTAATGTTCTCAACATTTTCACTGTGTACACTGTATATTCATTATGGATGGGATCTGCTATGATTGATGTTTGTTCTTAAAGAGGTTTCGCCACAAAGTAAAATTGACGTGGGAAACTTGCAAACTAAATAACAAACATTTTCACCATTCATCATTATTAAAAATTCTGCACCGTTTTTGTTTCAGCTGCTCCTTTGGTGATCCATTGTTTACAGCTCGTCTCCAGGGGATACGACCAGGGCTGTGAGCTCCTCACTCCTGGTCACATGCTCAGACATCACCTCTCCTCTCAGGCAGCTACTGAGTGTTCAAACCCCAGTTGCTGTCATTCTACTCCCGTCCTCTGTGCTCTTTAGTAATCACACACACTCACTGCTGAGCGAGTGTTCAACCCCAGGTGCTGTCATTCTACTCCTGTCCTCTGTACTCCTTAGTAATCACACACACTCACTGCTGAGCGAGTGTTCAACCCCAGGTGCTTTCATTCTACTCCTGTCCTCTGAAATCCTTAGTAATCACACACACTTACTGCTGAGTGAGTGTTCAACCCCAGGTGCTGTCATTCTACTCCTGTCCTCTGTACTCCTTAGTAATCACACACACTTACTGCTGAGTGAGAGCTCAACACCAGGTACTGTCATTCTACTCCTGTCCTCTGTACTCCTTAGTAATCACACACACTCACTGCTGAGCGAGTGTTCAACCCCAGGTGCTTTCATTCTACTCTTGTCCTCTGCAATCCTTAGTAATCACACACACTCACTGCTGAGCGAGTGTTCACCCCCAGGTGCTGTCATTCTACTCCTGTCCTCTGTACTCCTTAGTAATCACACAAACTCTCTGCTGACCGAGTGTTCAACCCCAGGTGCTGTCATTCTACTCCTGTCCTCTGTACTCCTTAGTAATCACACACTCGCTGCTGAGCGAGTGTTCAACCCCAGGTGCCGTCATTCTACTCCTGTCCTCTGCACTCCTTAGTAATCACACACACTCACTGCTGAGCGAGTGTTCAACCCCAGATGCTGTCATTCTACTCCTGTCCTCTGTACTCCTTAGTAATTAGTCAAACAGTGCAAATAAATTTTAAAAAAAACCTCAATCAGGTCTGCGCATTGATAAAGAGAAAAAAAAAAAACACAGGTTTGGTTCCTGCAGGGATTTGAACCTAGGACCCGTGTGCCTGGAGGCAAAAACTTTACCTCTCAGCTAATCACAGCTTTATACATAAACAGAGCTTTCTTTGACTAGAGAGAGGAAAGACTTGGTGATGTCATCCTGTTGGGTCACATGATCTGCAATTCAAACAAATCACACACGCCCCCTTCTGAGCGCACAGAGCAGAAGAACTGAAGACAGGAGGTATGAAATGAAATCGTGGCAAAACCCCTTTAATGCTCAATGAAACGAGTGGACCAATTGACAAATTTGGCTCTGGA
>JAODAL010064116.1:0-18892 GCA_025379985.1 Phyllomedusa bahiana
CGGGCTTTGGCATTCAGTAAGCAAGAAAGACAGATTACACAAATTATGCCATTTTTAAGTGTATTCAATTAAAGACACACAATCATATAACTCTTTCATTAGGATGCACAGTGTCTCTACTCTACCTCCATATACCCACTTTTTTATGGAAGGATACAGAGGTTTTTTACCGAAATGCAAAGGAAGTACAAAAGTGCATAAGGTTGGACTCCACCATTCCAAGAAGCTGTACAGGCACAACACATAGGGCTCTGTATTTTGTGACTATTTCACTGAATACTATCAACTAATTATAACACAAAATTAGCTTACATGAATTTGCACTCATTTTGTTGATTCCGTAGTAAAAAAATAAAAAAGTTCCTAGCAGTTTTATAAAGCTGGAAATCTTGTATTTTTCCTACTAGTGTCTTACCAAAAAGACCAAGGTATCATCATTTTTGCCTACCAAGACAAACCAAGTGTATGGCTGAGCCTCACGATCTGCAGAGAAAACTACAAATTAAAAAATTAAAAAATCTCTTGAAGTAGCTTTTATTTGTCTGTAGAATAATACAATAAGTCAAATATCTCACTAAACCAGAGAGTTATTCGGTCATAGAAAAAGGTGGTTCATCTTTTAGTCACTTGTGTGAAAATGGTCTTCCTTCACCAATAACTAGGGGCTAACTTTTTGGTGAAGTGCTTTTCACAGTTTGAGTATCACTAACATAAAGCACAAAAACTAATAGTTTTCAGTAGAATCATAAGAACTTTAAAAGTTGACTGTAAAAGTCTTTTATAATGAATATGTCAAGAGGGGAGGGTAGATGAGGTGTTGTACTAGCGTCTTCTCAAATTCACTTGATGACAGTAAAGTGAAGTCTCCTGCTGGGAAACAAATGTATTAGGAATGACATTAGTGCTTTATTTTACCAAAGCAGTGAGAATTCTTCAAAATTATTTTTTCTTTGAAGAATCACTGTTTTGACTATCAGATTTCCTAAGCTTCCAAGAAGGTATTCTCGTAAATCTTTAATTTTTCCTTTTATACAATGGGGCAGTAGATTGCTATTAACAAAAAGTATCATCTAAAAGAAAGGTTGTATGAAACATTAACTTTATGTTGTATTGAGAAAAGAATCAAGAGCTATAGCTATAATGGAGCCTTTTGTAGGAAGCAATAAAAGAACCATGGTAGCTAGAATCCAAAATCTCACACACTATTTTAGAAGTGTAACATATGTTCCTAATGCTTAAAACAATAACATTTAAGCTAGAAACTGGGTTGTGCAAATGTATAATTGAGGAGTGAAAAGCCCATATGTGGCTCTAGTTGTACAGATACGTAATTTATAAATGTATTAACTGGTGAGGAAGAGGTTAGCATTTCTCTAGCAATCAATGTTTTCTACATTAGAAGTTGTACTGTGCTAGTTAAAATATACAGTACTCTCGTTTCTACATAATTAAAAAAAAAAATAAAAAAAAGATGTGTAGTGTGTGCAATAATTATGGTGGTGACAGATAATTCAAAAGAGTCCTGTTTGAGAACAAGGAGAAAGGATCTACTCATGAAATCAGAAGTGGATATCAAAGTCTTGGGCTTTTATAGGAGGACTAGAACTATGGGATGGAATAACAATTAGTGGCAGAAGTGATACTATGCATAGGGCTCGGTTTTTGTTAACTTTTTGTTAATTGTTTTTTTTAACTGTATTGAATAGTAAATAGTTTTTGCAGGAAAATAAATCCTTAGTGATACAACCAAAAAAGCACAATTGTTAAGAGTAATTAGCATGTTTAAGGGGCTAAATAAGGAAACTTTGCAAGTGGTTAAACATATTAACAGTCGTTCTCATTACTAATCAAAAATGTTCAAAGTATTTTATTACATTTTATTTGATACTATTTGCATCACATTTTTTAACTTCGTTAACTTCCTAACATATACCAAAACAGTATGGACTTAATATGTTAACCTGAGCTCACACAGGATTTTGTGATAAAATATATATCACAGCAAAATAGTTATAGTAATGCAGTATTTATAATCAGTTGCTGAGGGAGACACCTCTGACACCTGTTCTAGCAATGTATACATGTACATACACCATCACCACATCATAGCACTCTTTAAATATTAATTTCCCTCATCAGGTTCTGGAGAAAGCATATGGTATGTAGGCATAAAAAATAATTTATGAGGATGGAAAGCAATGGCAGTGGTTGACTTTTATAAGAATAAAAAAGAGGTAATACTAAGGGGGACATGTATGAAAACGGTCTAGGTCTAAGACTTTCTTTGTTGCCTATAGCAACCAATCAGAGCTCTCCTTTCCTTTTTTCAGAGCCCTATATGAAATGAAAGGGGAGCTTTGATTAGTTGCTATGGGCATCAGAGAAAGCCTGAGATCTAGACCATTTTCATACATGTGGCCCTAAGTTGCTATCCTGATGTAAATGTTCAATTTTCCCTTCTGATTGCTCTTTGCTTTATAGACTATGTCTACTCATTTAACGCTATTTTATGTTCATTATTTAATTGGCTTTGATATGTATTCTGTGTAGCCAGTCATTGTATATCTTTACATTTACACTTCATTCATTGTACATGTTTAATGGTTAATAGAACTAGAGAGAAAAGAATGCAATGTAATAAGACTTATAGGAAGAATAAAGCTATTTAATATCATCAGCTTTAGAGTTCCCTGTGTTGGATATAAAGACCTCTGTCTTATTTTATCTTCAGCATTTCCATCAATAATTAACTTGTGATAGAAACTGCATTACAAAGCCTAGGACTGGTATGAGATCGGATATTACCTTGACTCTGAAAGTGTCCTACTGTGGATGACAGCAGAGATTCTTTAAATGATCTATTAAGAGCATTATGTTTTCTATCTTTCTTCACTTAATATTTTATAAAGCATTTTGAAGTCAGTAGCATAGATTGATTATGCGGTGCAGGTTCTTGATTTAAATGCACTAAGTGGATGCAACGTACATTTTTTTTTCAATAGAGTAGGCGGAATGGAAAAGCATGTGATAGGAAGCTTGAAAATGTGATTAAGTTCTCAGACTTGGCTGAACATGAGCACAACATTAAGATCAATAAGGTGCAGGCAGTAATGCAAAGGGATGGATTCATAAGAAAAATAATATGTGGAAACTCAATAAGCATGTCTTTTTGAAAACATTGAACAATGCATTTGAACAAGTTTTGTTGAAATGCAAATAGTGTACAACTTTATCCACATAGACATGCATTTGCTCGTACAAATGGTATCACTTATCCACAGGATAGGTGGCAATGCTAAATGACTGAAGTTCCATTGTGGGACCTGCAGAATAAATATAATGGGGGTTATGAGGTTTGTATTCCTCCTGAGAACAAGTGAGGAACAGTTGTTTAGAGTTGGTACCATAGCATGCTTGCTGTCTTCTTATTTAACTCAATGGAGATATGGAAACAAGTGTTTAACATCTGTAGAAATGCACTGAATGACAAACAAGCATGCATGTCTACAAGTCCTCCTCACAATGGACATGACTGAAAAGAAGAAAGAGGCCTTGTGCTCCTCTACTAGAGACACATGAGGTTTCTGATTATGAAATCTATTTTGAAAAGACAATCTCTAGATATGAGGCCTGTTCGGAGTGTAACCTGTCTTGTTAAACCACTATATGGTCTTGGCCTCCATGCTGCAGCTCAATTTCAGGGTGTTGTCAATCTTCTTGTAGCATAAGCCATTTTTATGTAGAGCAACATTTTTTTTTTTTTCAGATCCTCAGACAGTTCTTTGCCATGAGGTGCCATGTTGATCTACCAGTGACCAGCATGAGATATTTTGAAAGCAATAGCACCAAAAAGAACACACCTGCTCCCCATTGACACCTGAGAACTTGTAACACTAACAAGTCGCATGACACCATGGAGGGAAAATGCCAAGTTGGGCACAATTTGTTCATTTTCACTAAGATAGATACTCATTCTGGTTGGCAGCGGTTTAGACATTGATGACTGTGTGTTGAGTTATTTTGAGGGCACACCAAACATTTGTTTCCAGTGATCTATTACATTAAAGCGTTGTTGTGTATATACATTCTAAGGCATGAACAGCAGTAATCAAGTTAAAATAAAAGATAAGAAATTTGATTTTCTATTGACCAGTACTCACCATGTGACTATATTTATGTGATGTATTACATTAAAATGCCGTTGCTTATAAACATTCTAAAGACTCATACCACAATTTTATTCTCAGTTAATATCTTCATGTCTCTGTTAAAATCAATTTGATCACGGGTCCACAGGTTCCACATGATCAACACTAGTTAATAGACATATGTTTTATGTTTATAATACAGTGACAGAAAAGCAAACGATTTCTAAAACAAAATAAAAAAGTGTTTTTAGTGTGCAAAAGTAGTAAAACAAAAACATATAAAATCATCACAGTAAGTAAACATCTTGCTTAACACATGGTTATCCTTGTAAAAATTAAACCTAAAAAATAAACCGTAAACAAGTCCCAAAGTTTTTTGTTACAAAGAAATAAAATTTTTAAAAGCCCGAACAAAGTGATGTGAAACGAAAAGAAAATTGCTTTCCCCTGAAGAGCCAAAATAGCTGTGTCTTGGCGACAGTTGCCCTTTAAGAAGTATTGAGTCTTGTTGCATTCAGAGCCTTAGCATTAGGTTTGTGTAATATAGTTTATGAAATTGTTCTTTTTGCTTAATTAGATATTGCCCTTTTGGACATATTAATGTATAGCTCTGCAAAGCTTTTTCAAGTGTGCTATATTGGGGGTTTTTTTATTTATAGCCTCTATATCAGACAAAAGATTCTGTCGAGACTACCCTTAAAATCAAAGAGACCCAGCAATCTTGAATATAAATTCTTTTTGTGAGGATTTACTTTGACACCTGCCTTTGCAGACTGTGATACTTAACAAGATTAATAATTACAGTCAAGTGAAAAGCCAAATGGAAAGCTTTGACTTGTACTCACCAGTGCATGTGTTATAATTATTCTGCAGAAGCAGAGCGTAGAACAATTTTTATACTTTGCAGGAAAAAAAAAAACTGCCATAAAATTTCTGCAAAACTCTACCTGCGGCTATCAGAGTTGAAAAAATTTTTTAAAAGTCATCTTATACTTTCAAAGGCCATGATTAACGGAAGCAAAAATTTGGTTGAATTTAAGAGGGCGAATTTCTAAAAAATTGGGTTCGGCCCATTTCCCCCAAATTTTCCGACAAAATTCGTTTCGGTCCGAAATACTTCGGCACGAATCACTTAAAAAAACAGCTATTTCCAGGCTCCCCAGACCTGCAGGTGCTGTAGAACTTTGCCATGCTTAAAATAAGGGAGTTTGGTTTGGGTCTTCAACAATGTTGTGTTTTATATGACACGCACAGACCCCCCGCCCCCCTTAAAAACCTCACTAAAAAATGCCCGGGGCATTTATGGGGGCAAAACGACCAAAAAACTAAAGCGGGAACTACCTATAAAGTCATGGCAGAAAAACGGAAAAAAAAAAACCAAAAATAGAGCTCAGGTGGCAACATTTGACAGAGGTGGGGTGAGGGCGGCAGCCACAGCACATAGGTCAACAGTGGCACAATGACATCGGAAGGGGGCAAAACAGACCGGGCCCAGAGGGGCACAATGACAAGTGTGGAGGTCACGGGGGCAGCACATGAGGTCGGGCAGTGGCACAATGAAAATTTTTGGAGCGGCAAAAAAGGATGGGGCCAAAAGGGTAAAATGACACAGTGTGAGGGGCACGGCAGGAGCAACACAGCAGCAAAATCAACAGGGCACAATACACAGTGGGGGAGGGCACGGCACGCCACATCAGCAGATGGGGTCAGACAGTGAAACAAGACAAATTCTGGAGGTGAAAAAACAGAGTAGGCCACAGTGTGGAGGCACGGCACAGCCACGACAGCAGAAAGGGGTCGACAGTGCACAATGACACAGGTGGAGGGACGACAGGAGCCCACACAGCCATGGGGTCAGAGGTCACAATGACATTCGCGGGTTGCAAAATAGTATTAGGCCACAGAGCGGCACAATGATGAGAGCGGAGGTCACGGCGGCAGCAAGAGGTCAGGCGGGGGCACAATAAACAGAAGGGGAGTATGACGGGAGCAACAGCAGAGGTCAGGAGTGGCACAATGACATTCGAGGTGGCAAAACAGTACCGGGCCGCAAGGGGCACAATACACAGTGGGACGTCACGGCAACAGCAACAGCCCCGCAGCATGAGCACAAAGGGGCAAAAAGACAAGTGTTGAGGTGGGTGGCAATCCCGTCCCTGGTAAAAACGGTGGGGGCAGAGGAGAAACTACACAGATGTGTGGATCAGGCGGGGGGGCGGCATCAAATAGGGGCTGAGGCAGGTAGTTTGAACCCAGACGAGCCTAAGCATTGGTGTGGGGAAAAACCGGCCGATCCCGCCTGTTTAAATCTTGACAAAGGTCAGTCGTTCAACATTTCCCTGGACAAGCGGGTTCTCCTTGGGGGTAACATGGCCCCCCCCCCCCCGCACTGAACACCCGCCTGATGCCACACTACTCCCGGGGCGGGACCTTCTCCACTAAACTCCAATTTCCCGGCCACACATCCTTTGGCTTCCCATAGTCCAGGATCTTCTTCTGGGGTGGCAGAGTGCGTCCAAGTAGGCCACAAAACCTTTGGTTCGGGGAATGCTCCTTTCCTGCTGCTGCGCTGCTGTGACTGCCCTCCTCACTAGGGGGGGAAAGGGAAGCTGCTCATTAGTGACCCAGACTTAGGTTACTGCATGGAGCGGGTACTGGCTCCAACCCCCCCACCCCCCCCCGCACCGCGGCGTAGTACGTGAGCGCTGAGGAACCCCCCGGTCAACCTGCAAGGAGGGACATCCGCACAAGGCAGCGGCCAACAATTAGGGAGGATTTTCCCTATAGATTTGATTTTGTCTTCCCTCTCAATAGCGGGAAAAAGGCTCCCTTTTTGGACCGGTACCCGGGGGGCCAAAGGGTGGAGGCCAGAAGCATCCTTCTGCCGGACTGACAATTCGGCGTCCACCGGCAAAAACAGCTGCGGGACATCTGCACAAGTGACTCCGGGGGGCTCCCGCCCCTTTTCCACTGTTACGCCAGGGTTGGTTTGGGGATCATCCCCCGTCTTCCTCTCCCATCCACCTCCTCCAGCTGCCCTGCCCCCCCTTTTGTCACCGGGGTAGAAAATCACTCATTTCCCCAAAAATGCTTCTGCCCAATGTCCCCTCCTCCTCCTCCCCATTTAGTCCCCACCGACTCTTTTGGGCCCGAGATTAGTCGCCACTCTCCAGTCCCCGCCCGGGGACAGATTTTTCAGCATCTTTCCAGACATAAAGCAGGGAATGACGTTATTCATCCCGATCCTGGCGACTGAAAAAATAACTGCCTCCTCAAAGGCCCAACAAACGGCAGGTGCCCACGCAGAGCTGCCACTGGCTGACATCAAAGTTACACGGGGGATATTCTGTCTGCCTGGATCCAAAAAATCGTTAATGGCCTTTCTCTGTTCATACAGGGGCCCCAACATGTCAGGCGGGAATTCCACGGGGGGGAAAACATCGCATATCAAGCGTTTTTGGGGGGCCCGTTCGCCGCTGCAACTCGAGAGGGGTTCCTGGCTTGTACGAAGGATAAAGTGCATGCACATTTCCGCCTTTTTCAGAATTTTTCTGAAGCCCGGTGAAATTTTCGGGAACCCTTTTTTTAAAAAACCAGATTTGAACACTGCGCCATGCAGGGCGCAGGGACCATCCCCCCTGGGTGCAGCGGGGACACCATGTCCTCCATTGTCCGTCACCGGTTCCGATTTGCATTGGCGCGGAGAAGCCCACACGATTTCTTGCTGCATGACGCGGAGCATTCCCTCCCGTGGTGACTTCGTTCCCCCGAGGCAAGCTAGGTGAAAAACTGCGGACACCGTTTTTCCCACACATGTGGTATGATGGAGCAGTACTTGTGGAGGCTAGAGGGTGGGGGTGGGGAAAGGGGGGAGGGCGGACTTTGGCGCGGTGCAGCATTGAAAACGGGGGGGAGAAAGCGGCGTCTCCTTCCAATTTTGTTGGTGCCCTGGGCGGGAAGCACATTCACCCAGTGGGGCCGTAAAGGACATGTCGGGGCCCACCGAAGTTCACTCCAACGCCGCGCTGCCGGTACCTTGGGAACAAACCGATAAGAAAGGGACTGACCCACTTTCTGTTACATTTTTATGGTCGGTACTCCCCCTTTTTTGGGGAAAAGAAAATTACGGCTTGGAACTCTCCTCTCGGCTCGCACAAGCCATTATTCTCTAATGGTGAAATCCCCCAAATTGGAAAGGGAGGGACTGCAGTACCAACAATTTGGACGGGAGCACGGTCGCGCTTCACCTGGGATGGTTGGACGCATACTGTTGTCCTTTACAATCGCCTCCGAACGACTGCTGGGCCATAAAAGCGAGGGCGGGAGCATCTGGCCCGGGGGAAAAAAGGATGTCAAAGAGAAACAGCTGCCTTCCAAGGGGGGTGGAGCCTTGACGGCGAAAAGGCATGCGGCCACTGGCCGCTGCGCTGCTCAGCGGCAGATGGACCCCCACATCTGAGCCACGTTTCTCCCAGGGCCCCCGGAAAGGTGACGCGCAAAAATTTTACGCAGGGCCGTTGTGCCAAATTTTGCTCCCTGGGCCCCCTTCACCCTTTTTTGCCCACAAATTTTACATATACCCATATCGGGGTCCTCCCGGGGTCCCTTGCAAAGAACTGCCAAACCCCCCCGCCAGAGTTTTACCGCAACGCTCCGCACTGATGACTACTTCGCCGCCCTCCCCTTTGCTGCCCCTTGCCGCTACGTCTTGGGGCCTGCGAAGCGGGTTTTTTTACCCCGTGGCCGCTTGGCTCCCGACCTCACACGCTGCTACCCCTGACTCCCGGCCACCAACCCCTTTTCTGGCTGGCCGCTGCCCTGACCGCAAGCTGACCCCTCTTTTCCCGACATGATGAACCCTTGCTTTACCCGCTCCCAAAACGGTCGGCTACATCATCATCTATTTTTTTTCATCCATACTTCCCATCACCCGTCTTGGTAAGCCGAGGGGACCCTCCCACATACCTCCCATGCCCCCTCCCACATCTTACTTTGCCGCCTACTGCAAAAAAGCTGGGGATATTGGCCCCCCTTTCTTCGCTGCCAAGTACGCTGACTGCCCTCCCAAATTGTTCACCCGCTATATTGGGCGCGAGCCCCGACCCCAATTAATCCCTGGGGCTGAGGGAACTGAGGGACAAGGCGGCTGAGGACATGGAGGGCCGCTGACCCGCTCCCGGGGCCTGCCAACTAAGTGTTTGTCTGGGTTCCCACCGACTCTTGGCTGGGGGGGCAAAGTCACTGGGAGGGAAAGGATGACCTGTCAACCAAACAAGAACCCTTGGGGTTTCGAAAACACACGGCCGCTAATGACCGGGAGTTTGGCCTCACCGAGTGACCCCTGCGCACCCCCTTTCGTGCTGCGACCTGGGCCCGTTCAGAAAAGTTTGGCCACTGCCACTCGCATTTCAGAGCCTGCCACCCCTCTGCTGACATACTGTTTGTTTTTAAAAAGTACAAAACGTTTGATGAAACTATCTGTATAAGATAAATAACACCCTTTTTTGACTCCAAATGAACCCAGAACAACTTGGTAACCCTTGGGTATAAATTGCCTCCACAAAAGGCCAGGAAAAATTACTTTTATTGTTCGTTTACAACACTGGTGTTTTCTAAATGTAAAACACAAACAGGCTTAATTAACCTTCGCTTGTGAATTACCCCAAGAAAAAAGTATATATTTCGGGGTTAAAAAAGACTTTTTTTTTTGTCAGCACAGCAGCAAAACAAGCTTAATTAACCCTGGGTGTAAATTGCGCAATAGAATTGAGCCACCAAAAACTAGTTTTTGTAGCGATTCAATGGCGTAAATTTTTACGCAAAAACAACAAGAGAAAAATTTAATTTAAACCTTTTCTTGTGAAAGGCTACCAAAAAAAAATAATAAATTGGGGTTTAAAAAAACGGTTTTATTTTTTTCAGCACACCACAAAAAAACGTTAATTAACCCCTGGGTGTAAATTGCGCAATAGAATGAGCCACCACAAACTAGTAGCTTTGTACGTGTTACAATGGGGATTTCTACCCACACAACAAGAGATAAAATTTTTAATTTAAAAACCCTTTTCTTGGAATTTGGGTACCAAAACAAAAATATTATTTGGGGTTTTAAAAAGACGTTTATTTTGCAGCACACCACAAAACCCTTTAAATTTAACCCCCGGATTAAATTTGGGAAAAAAATTGGCCACCACAAACTATAGCTTTTTAGCGTTTACAATGGGGGTATTTTCTACGCCACACAAAAAGATAAAAAAGTAATTTAAACCCTTTGCTTTTGAATTAGGCTACCAAAAAAAAAAATATATTTTGGGGTTGAAAAAGACGGGTTTTTTTTGTCAGCACACCAGCAAAAAAACGCTTTAATAACCCCTGGATGTAAATTGCGCAAAAAATTGAGCCACCACAAACTAGTAGCTTTGTGCGTATTACAATGGGTATTTTCCACCAACCCCAAAAAAGATAAAATTGTAATTTAAACCTTGCTTGTAAATTTGGCTACCAAAAAAAAAATATAAATTTTGGCGTTGAAAAAGACGGGTTTTTTTTTGTCAGCACAGCACAAAAAACCTTAATTAACCCCCGAGAAATTGCGCAAAAGAAATGACCACCACAAACTAGTAGCTTTTTTACGTGTTACAATGGTGTATTTTTTACGCCACACAACCCAAAGAATAAAATTGTAATTAACCTTTGCTTTTGAATTAGGCACCAAAAAAAATATATAATTTGGCGTTGAAAAAGACGGTTTTTTTTTGTCACACAGCAGCAAAACAACCTTATTAACCCCTGAGTAAATTGCGCAATAGAATTGAGCCCCACAAAATAGTAGCTTTGTAGCGTATTACAATGGATTTTCTACTCAAAACAAAAAGAGATAAAGTGGTAATTAACCTTCTTGGAATTAGCTACCAAAAAAAAATTATATTTTCGTTTGAAAAAGACGGTTTATTTTTTTCAGCACAGCACAAAAAAACCTTAAATTTAACCCCCCGGGTGTAAATTGCCAATAAATTACCACCACAAAATATAGTTTGTACTATTACAAGGCATTTTCTACGCAACACAACAAGGGGATAAAATTGTAATTAACCTTTGCTGTGAATTAGGCTACCAAAAAAAATATATAAATTTGGCATTTAAAAAGACGGGTTTTTTTGTCACACACCCCAAAACAACGCTTAATTAACCCCGGGGTAAATTGGCAATAGAATTGAGCACCAAAAAGAAGTGGTATTTGATTTAAAAACGCTGTTTCTTTTTAAAAGAAAAAACAGGAACTGGCTTAGATCCCACTTGGATATTGAATTATATGCCTGCAGTGGACCACACTGGGTTTCAGATCCAATACCCCCAAAAAAACAGAAAAGAACATTTTAAAACAGTCCCCTAACAAGCTGAACACCCCACAAAAATCGCGTGAAAAAAACATTTCAGAAACGCTATCACCCGCAGCAGCAAATTTTCCCCGTCATACAGGAGAGGGGTTTTTGAGCTCCCCAGCGGCGCCTCGGTCTTATATAGTGGGGACGTCACAGAATCCCCCCGGCCCCCGATTGGCTTCATCCTGCAATGTCTGCAGGCTATGCCCTCTTCCTCCCCGAGTGCTTTGCCCCCGTCCCATGTGCTCCAGCCATTTTTTCAATGAAAAGCACACTTCGTTCCCCCCCGAATCCCCCAAAGTTCTTTCGTTACGAAACCCAAGTTTCCTGAAATTAAACGAATTCCCCTTTGTTAGAATCGATTCCCCATCTCTAGTTGTAACAAATGAAAATGAATTTCTTTTTTCCACTTTTATCAATAGAAGCAGAATATCCCGGTAAAAACCAATTTATTTTGTAAAAGTTAGTTCAAAGTGTCATATCCTTCTTATATAAAGGGACATAGGACCAAGTTTCTGTTATTATTAGGAGCAAGTGTAGTAAAAGAATTTTCCCTGACAAAAATAATGATGGTCTTGAATTTTAATAACATTTGATAGGTACGTACTGATGGTTAAAAGGCTTTTAAAAAACTTCATAGTCCCAATTTTGCAGGAAACACAACTGCATAAATTTTAATTTTCTTGTTTTAAAACCCTTATTTTTTTTTTTTTCTGAGGGTAGTAAACTATGAAGGTAATGCAACATGGTGGCCTTTGTGGGCCATGGCATTGATTAAAAGAGGGGGGTTTTCATCGAACGCCTTGATGAACATATTGGGTTTGGGTGCAGGGGACATTCGTGAGGGGTCCCCTGTCAAAAAAAACAGGGGTTCAGAAAGAAATTTCAAGGATAAGTAAAAACAATAAAAAAAGTGTTTCCCTTTTTTTTTGAGAGACACCGACCAAAAGATCGTACAAAACCCAAAGAAGAGTTTTAAAAGGGGTTTTTGGCATTACATGATTCATCTTACCACCCTTTTGTTTTCTCGGTTTTATTTTTGAAACAGGGGTGTGTTACGCTTACGGGCCCACTGACCTCATGATAGCCGAGAACACCAAGTCTGTAGCAAAGCGACCAGCACGGCAGCCTTCAATGATCAAAGAGGCTGAGCAAAAGCGACCCCGAGGGGCTGATGCACCCCTGCAAGGGGGATATTTAGGAAAGGGAAAACACGTTAGTAATTACACGGCATTTCGGGGCGTAAATTTAAAGGGCGTATTTTCGTCCCAAATACGTCCCCAAATATGTTTAAAAAAAACTGTCCAAAGTGTGGGACTATTTTGCTCGAAATCATCCCTTTCTTTTTTAGGGGGGTTATTTGCAAAAAACGCCCCAATAAATGACAGGGGGCTTAATTTTTACGTATTTACGGACGATTTAGTCCGCAAAAAAGTCGCGAAAAAACGCCTCGTGGAAAGACGAGGGGATTTTACATTGGAATCAATTAATCTAATTGTTCATTATTTTAAACGTATTTCGGGCGAATTTTCGCCCCTAATTTCTTTTCCCTAAATAGCCCCCAAATAAGCCCTTTAAAAAAACCTTAAAGGACACTATTCAAAGTGGGAGTTTTTGCAAGATCTTAAAATAAAAAAACAATCCTTGAATGGCCCCCCCAAAAAAGAAAACCCCACTCAAAAAGAACATCTATTCACAGTTCATTTTCATTTAAATTTTTTCATAGTGTTTTCCCCTAATTTAAAAAATTAGGAAAAAAAAAAAAAAACTGAGATTTGTTGTCTTTATTTTTTTTTAAAAGGGCCACTGAAATTTTCTAACTGCTGGGGATAAACTGAACTAAATATATTAGCTTTGTTTTTTTATCTTGTTAGATGGTTGAAAATAAAGTCATAACTCTTTGAAAATTCTCTTTTCTATTTGTAACCCAAAATGAGAATTACTCAGATGTGCTGTGAATCTCAAACATAGCCAATCGATTCTACCAACTCTGTAGACGAGCGACAATTTAAAAATTCTCTTTGTCATTGACTCATGAAAAATAAAATCACCATGATTCATAGTAAATCTCAAAACCTGGAGATCAGATCTTAATATGGCTTAACAGATAACGAGGACTTCTTAAAAAATAATTTCTATTGATTTTTCTATCAACAGGAAAAACAGAAATATGTCCAATTTCAAACATGGCAAACTTGCCACAAGCTGAGATATATTTAAGGCAAATATAAATGACCATCTATAGCTCAAGAATAGGAAAATAACATTTTTTTTCTCTACATCATTCCATCGATGCAACTCCTACCTGCTTCTATAATTCACGCTATGTCTTTAAAGTTCAATTCATGTTACCTTACCATGGCATTACTCTTTGCTTTAACATTTGTAGGGCACCAACATGATATAGACCTGTTGTTTACGTTCAAATGATGGTTTGGTTACATGCAAAAAATATTGGCAAACTGTTTGGCACTTTTCTTCTGTAACATAATCAAAAATGTAGTAAAACTATTAAAAAGTTGAAATGTTATTCTATCTAGACGTAAATCTAATTTTTTTTTCTGTAAAATCCAGTCTTAAGTGGATTTACAATTATCTTATGTCTATTTTGATATACACTACTCATAAAAAGTTAGAGATAGTTGGCTTTCGGTTGAAATTTCAGTATGACATTAAACATTCTTGATATTACTTTTAAGATGAACTAAAATGAGCATCATGGTCTTAACTTTAGAATGTACGCTAATGAAATTGGTTACAAATTTTCTGAAATGACACTTGGGTGCCTCTCACCTCCCTAAACATTTTTGAAGTTGAGGCATTCTTCATACGTTATGCAGGTTATAGTTTACCAGGAGACGTGTCGATCAGTGTCTGATGTGGCAAAACGACGTCCACTTCTTTACCTTTCTGTGACTCTTACAGCTTCTCTGTATCTCTGTTGCAAATTGCTGATTACACTCTGTGACACTCTTAGCTCAGTGGCCACTTCCGTTGAGAGGCATCTGCTTTATGCCCGCGCCAATGGCGGGGTTACTATTGATCAATTGATAGGTGTTGTCTTGGCTCTGTTATGTAAAATGTGAAAAAAAACTAAGGGGGACATGTCTGATAATAATGTTATTGGTTATAGATTTTATTGTTGCCATAGCTACCAATAAGATGAGCCCTTTCTTTTTTCAGAAGTTCTATATGAATATGATAGGGGAAACGAAGATTGGTTTGCTAGGGGCAAACAAGAAAAGTCTTTAGACCAAGACAGTTTTCAGACATGTCCCCCTTAATGAGAAGGACTGTTTTATATTTCAATTCAAAATGATCTCTTCATCTATTGAGCGATTCGGGGATTCAACACCTGTTGGGAATTTTTCCATTAGGTCCCTTGTCAGAGATCAGCAAGTTGTGCAACTACTGAAAAACTGAACATAAGGACTTGGCATTCTAAAGTTAAGAGGCGATCAAAAATCAGATATCCCTAACTGTTTGTGAGCAGTATATGTTTTGCTTTTCTTTGTTTTTGTGATGGCAGTGAGGGCACAATTATTTATATGTATATAATATTATATATATATATATATTATATATATATATATATATATATATATATATTTATATATTATATATTTAATTATAGATATTTATCATATATTATATATATATATAATATATATTTTATAATATTGGCCAAACAAAAGATTGACCCTTTGGCGGCAATTTGTCCATTTTCATTTATGGGTGGTGTACTGCTTTTTTTTGCTACGCGGTACAGACTTGATAGCTGTGTGTTGATTGTTATTTGAGGGCACCACCAACAATTTACATTGTTTATACATGCTGTACAATGACAGCTTTATATTGTATCAAAGTATCATATCTTTAGTGTTGTCCCATGAAAAGATATTATACAATATTTACAAAAATGTGAGGTGTGTACTCACTTTTGTGAGATACTTTACATTACAGTATATGTACATAATATCTGTATATAATATGCTGATCTTTATTTTCTCCCTCTTTCCTCTTAGCACTCACTATTCTTTATACTTGTCTCAAGGTTTTTCCTTTTTTCGTCCCCTCCGCAGTCTTCCGAATAATCATGAATTTTCAGTCCCAGCCTTACATTCCTACCATAAACTTTGATGGCATATCGATAGCATATGCCATCAAAGTATGATAGATGTGGGTCGCACTTGCCCATAACTCTACATTGTGTTCTAAAGGAGTTCTGAGTATAGTGAACTTGGAACTCTCATTTAACAGTCTGGAGAGTCATGCACAAGAAAAACTGGCCCTTCTGACCCTCCAAAAATAAGTGCAGGTCCAAGAGGTGGGACCTGTACCTATCAGACTTTGATATGCCATCCCTTTAAGCTTTGCTAAATCAATGCAATGGTTAATATTTAGACTTTAGGAGGTTGATGCACAGGTTAAAATTCTGTTATAACCCTAAATAAACAGTGAAACATAACTGGCAAATCTGAAGATGCTATTTTGTTAGAGCTTTGCTATTTCCTTGCCATACAGCAGATAGTTTACATTTAATGTTCTGATTGGACATTAATTTTTTATTGAAATATTTTCCAATAAGCAAACAAGGTTATGATGTTGATGTTTATTTTTTTTTTTAAATTGGAGAAATAACAATTTATACACGTGGTTTAGTGTTACATCAATAACAAAAATGTTTTTAGAATTTGCATGAAACATAAAATGAAAAATACATTTAGAACAACAAATTAACACTAATACTACTGACGAGTAAAATTCTACTTTGCAAGTAATATATACTGATATATTGATATATCATTAGCCAGGTATGTGTAAAAGCTCTTCTGGATTGGACAACCAACCTCTACATTGTCCATCCACCACCTATCTGTTTGTTGTAGCCCCTTTAAAATGTTAATGGTGTCCAATATGGGTTATGAATAGTGTTGAGCGATTGCGTTGGCCATCGACATCGGTCGATGGTCGATAGTCGACCTATCATCGACAGTAGTCGATAGGGTGAGCAGTACGATTATGAGCGATGACCATTAAAGTCTATGGAGGAGCGAGAGCAAAAAAATCACATTCATTCTTACACCCAACAGGGCTGGAGACGAGAAAAGCTGGAATTAACATTCCAAACAGTTCAAATGGTTTCGTGACTTACATTAGGCAAACTCAATTAGGTTTTAATGCCACAGAAAAAAAACACCAAAAATTCACTATACCTGTCTTGTACCACAGCATGTCCTTAAACAATGCATCACACCACAAATTAAAAAGTGCCAGAAGGGCAGTATGATTTGAGTGCTTCATCTATAACTTGAAACTGGACTTTGAATATCCCTGTACTGGAACGCAGCATGTGCCCTTAACCTACTTGACTCCAGATTAAAAAGTTCCGGAAAAAGGTGTCTTTCAACCACCATTTTAGTTTCAACTGGACATTGAGTATACATATCTGAGCCACAGCTTGAGCCCAAACTGCATGACCCCTGATTCAAAAAGTGCCGGAAAAAGGAAGTCTTTCAAACCACAATTTTAGTTTCACTGGACATATACTGTACCTGTCTGGGCCTAAGCATGAGCCCAAACTGCATGACCCTAGATTAAATAAAGTGGCGGAAAAAGGAGTCTTTCAACCACATTTTAGTATCACTGGACATTGACTATACACTGTCCTGGGCCACACAGCATGAGCCCCAAACCTGCATGACTCCCAACATTTAAAAAAGTGCCCGGAAAAAGGAGTCTTTCAAACCAACCATTTTAGTTTTCATCTGCGGACATTGAACTATACATGTCTGGGCACAGCATGAGCACCCCAAACTGCATAACCCACAGATTCAAAAGTGCCGGAAAATGGAGTCTATTCATACCCCATTTTAGTTTCACTGGACATTGACTTATACCGGTCCTGTGGCCACAGCATGAGCCCCAAAACTGCATGACCCCAGATTAAAAAGTGCGGAAAAGGAGTCTTTTCAACCACCATTTTAGTTTCATGGACAGTTGAATATTTCTGTCTGTACCGCAGAAGAACCCATTAAACTGTCTGACCAACAGATTCAAAGTGCCGGGAAACGGAAGTCTTTCACCACCATTTTGTTTCACTGGAACTTTGTCTATACCTGTCCTGGGCCACAGCATGTCCCAAACCTGCACTGACCCCTGATTTAAAAGTGCCGGAAATACGGAGGTCTTTCATCAACCTTTTTTGTTGATACTGGACATTGACTATACATGTCCTGGGACCACAGCTTGAGCCCAAACCTGCATGCCCTAGATTTCAAAGTGTCGGAAAAAGGAGTCTTTCAACAACATTTTAGTTTCAACTGGCAAATAGACTATACCTGTCCTGCGGCCACAGCAGGAGCCCAATCACTGCATCGACACCCAGAGTTGTAATGTGTGCGGAAAAAAAGGAGTCTTTCAACCACCATTTTAGTTTTAACTGGACAATTGACTATACAATGTCCTGGGCCACAGCATGAGCCCCAAACCTGCTGACCCCCACATTTAAAATGTGCTGGAAAAAAGGAGTCTTTCTACCACCATTTTAGTTTCACTGGACATTGACTATACCTGTCCTGGGCCACAGCATGACCCAGGGCCGGAGTTACAGTGGGTGCGGTGAAAGCCCAGGCTGGCGTCCGTCATCTATTAACACGCAGGTTAAAATGCCCTGATGACGCAGCAACGAAAACTGTCGTGCTGAAGCAGAGTGCGGAAGCGGAAGTGTGAGAACTCCAGCCTTCCTCTGTACACAGTAAATACCTGGGTAGCGCTTGCCCCTCCGTATGAGTGTGGACCAATTGAGCTTCACTTGGAAATACTGGTGGTTAACGCTCCTGTTACACCAGGTGCCCTTTATCTTGGCATTCTTTTTCTCATTTTACTCAACGTGCTGGAGGAAATGGTCTCTGTACTTTGTTCTCTGTCTGTGCTCCATACTCCATGTTCTCTGAATAACCTACATCTGGTCAAGTTTTCCTGTACCTCCTTGTACAATTCAGAGGAATTTTTTTAACAGCTATTTTGTACATGCAAGTTTTTTAGTACTTTAATTCTAGAAAACACATTTTTAAAATAGGATGGAATCCCACCATGTCTTTGTTTCTCTTTTTTTCATTGTATTAAATGGGTTGTCTCAATACAGGGATTGATAGCTATGTTAAAGATCTTGCAAAAACAAGTCATTTTGCAATATGTGTCCATTAACAGTGTCCTACCTATTCCTGTTTCTGACAGCCATCACCCTTGAGCCACTCTTGACAATTGTGCAGAACAAATGTCTGTTAGAAACAACATTTTTTAGAATAGGACCTGTAGTATAGCTGCATGTCTCAAATTGCCCCCAAAATCAAATGCTGA
>JAODAL010064117.1:0-18892 GCA_025379985.1 Phyllomedusa bahiana
AATCAGTGAAATTTGTCTACACAAAGTCTTGGTGAACTTTATCCGTTTCTTTATAGATAGAGCTTGTCTGTGTTCGCCCGCGGGCCCCCCCCCCCCCCCCCCGCTCCCCCCCCGTGAATTTACAGCGGTAGATGCTGCTTTAAAATTCTCTAGCTAACTTCGCTGAGCTGTTTGGCCACAGGCAGAGCGCACGTCCTATTCCTATGAGACGCTGAGAGACACTAAGGCTGAACAAGAAGGGCTGTTCTATGTTAAAACGAGATCATGTGATTTTTCCAGCCAATAGCAACCATACACATCCCAGTCATGACGTCGCACACACATCTCACCCTGCTCTATTCTGTAATCTGATTTGCTGGCCGCCAAAATGACAGGAAGCGCCGATAATGGCGCGATCTTAATAGATGATGCACAGATTTTAACCTTAATTATCGCATGATCTGAAAATTTCGATCACCATAAAAACCTTGCCGATTTCAACTTTGTCGATAAAAATCGCTCAACACTATTTAGCATAGCAGCTATTAGCAGGGGCATAACTAGAGAAGCCTGGGCCCCATAGCAAACTTTTGGATGGGCCAACCCCTCCCATCCCCCAATACATACATACATACATTTATTGGAACCTCTAAAGTCATAAAGTTAATAGATAATACAAATAGTGATGACCTCACCATAGATATCAACATCATTCTGATACCAAACAAATCCACTATACCCCGACTAACATTACCAATAACGCTACAGCATATGGACCTGACTATTTAGCCAGAACACGACCACAAATTACCACCACATAGTGACTAAATATCCCTATACTATTACTGAATAAAGATCAATATTAATGCCATATAGTGAATAGGTATCATACCATATAGTGGTAGGTATCAGTGTGCACAGGTGCCTTACAGACTGTATATTACCTCCAAATAGTGACCATATAGTGGTGGATACATGTACACAAGCTCTGCAGACTGTATATAACCACCATACAGTGGCCATATACTTGTAGATACGTGTACACAGACTCTGCACACATATCTGATTACAATGCAGTTACATCTTGGGACTCATGTGATGTTTATCTGACGAGTCGTTGACTTTCCATTGTGTTCTGTGCCTGGTACAGACCGCCATGATGACTTCTCCCAGCCACCACTCATCTCTGCAGATTTGGACACAAATATCTTAGAATCCTCACTTTTCCAGCACCTTACTCCCTGCCACCACTTCTGTACAAACTTCCAAAAGGAGGCAGAGTGGGTACAGGCCATGTTAAGAGGCACAAGGGAGGAACAGAGGATTCACCCACGGGAGATTGTGTTACAGCTATGGTCTGTACCCCTCAGAATCATTTTACCATGGAGACCCCTATTAGATAGGTTGAGAGGTCCTAGGTAGGTAGGTTCCAGATAAGTAGGTAGGTAGGTGGACTGGTCCAGGGTAGGTAGGCTGTAGTCAGGTAGGTCTCTATAAGGTAGGTAGGCTAGAGGTAGGTAGGTAGATTGGACCTAGTTAGGCAGTAGTTAGGCCCCAGTTAGATAGGTAGGTAGGTTGTAGGTAGGTGACAGGTAGCTAAGTAGGCAGTAGGCAGTGGGCCACAGGTATGCTGTACGCGGGCACCAGGTAGGTAGGCAGTACATAGGCCTCAGGTAGGTAGGCCCCATGTAGGTAGGTAGATTAGTCCTAGGTAGATAGTTAGGCAGTAGTTAGGTTACAGGTAGGTAGGTAGATTGGTCCTAGGTTGGTTGGCAGATGTTAGGAAAGTCTCAATTTGGTAGGTAGGCTACAGGTAGATAGGTAGATTGACCCTAGGTAGGCAGTAGTTAGGCCCCAGTTAGGTAGGCAGCCCCCAGGTAGGTAAGAAGGATGTTGCTAGGCCCCAGGTAGCTAGGTAGACAGTTGTTGGGCCACAGGTAGGCTGTAGGTGGGCCCCAGGCAGCATGATGATGTGATTGGCTGCCTGAACTCTCTGAGATGTGTAAAAATTAAACTGGAACTAGGTGTTAGCCGTGTCTGTGTAATAAAGGCTGCCTGAACTCTCTATGCTCCTCTTCCAGTGATGGCTCTATGTGATGGATCTGAGTAATTACTAAGTCTCTAGCTGTTAGATTCACTCTCCCCTAATATAACACACCCTTAAACATTCTGCTACCCCCACCCATGTAACATACCCTTATAAACTCTGCTCCCCCTCTACCTCCTGCCTGATAAGGGAGCAGTGTGCATTTCTCCCATTTGTTTCATCAGCTCAGGCTGTATGTATAACTGTTTACAGCAATACAGATGTGCTGGTTACAAGGAGCATGTGGATGGAGGTGACAGCTCACCAGGCATGAGAACTGACCATTGCAGGAGGTCTCCAGAACTGTGACATCCTCTCTTTCTCACTACTCATACAGAATGATGATGACTAAGGAGGGAGCAGGGAGGGG
Source organism: Phyllomedusa bahiana (assembly GCA_025379985.1). Taxonomy (NCBI): domain Eukaryota; kingdom Metazoa; phylum Chordata; class Amphibia; order Anura; family Hylidae; genus Phyllomedusa; species Phyllomedusa bahiana. The sequence continues at coordinate 2,436 of JAODAL010064117.1, forward strand.
GTGTGATGATGTCACCAGTCTTCAGTGAGGAAAGACTTGGCCACTGGGAAGAGAGACACGCCCCTGGATTTAAAGCTATAAGAAACAGCTCATGTCTGCGAAAGCCTGTGGTGAGAAAACCCCTTTAAATTCTTTTATTTTTCCATCAATAGTACATGCATACCACTTCTGTGAGGCTCAAAACGTGTGAGGGGTGGTATGGTTGTTGCCTCAGGATTGCTTTGTTTTTGTTATGCTTTGTTCTTGATGGGATCTAAAAAAATAAACTTTTAAATACATTTTTTTATAAGATAAGTAAAGTTTAGTTTAATAATTTTTGGTTAGATGCAACATTTTAAGCACTTTTTACGCAAATTTTTGGAGGTGAAAATATAACTAGATAAAAACATACCGAATTTCACCATTTTGGCTTTTTTACTAACTGTGCCAGTTATATTTTATTGAATGGAATTGAATAGATGCAACAATGCCAATTATGTTTAAAGTTTTTATTGTCTTTTTTTATGTAAAATGTAGAAGAGTGAAGAAATCCACCAACAGAGAGTGGCCGGGGGGAGGAGGTGGAGCGAGAATGAGAGACGCTGAATGTCCGATCAGTGAGGTACGAGGAGATCCAGGAAAGGGCAAAGTCTGTGATGCCGAGGGAGGAGAGGATTTGTAGCAGTAGGGAATGGTCGAAAGTGTCAAAGGCAGATGAAAAGTCTAGAAGGAGAAGGACTGAGTAGTGGCGTGAGTCTTTGGCAGTTGCTAGGTCATTGGTGACCTTGGTTAGGGCGGTTTCGGTAGAGTGGTGGGGTCGGAAACAAGATTGTAGTGGGTCAAGAAGAGAGTTGGAGGAGAGGTGGGAGGACAGTTGAAGGTAGACGTGCTGTTCGAGGAGTTTGGAAGCAAAACGGAGCAGTGAGATGGCGCGATATTTGGAATGAGAGTAGGTGTCAAGGTTTGTTTTTTTAAGTTTTGGAGTGATAGTCGAATGTTTAAAGGCGGAAGGGAAGATGCCAGACGTTAGTGATAGGTTGAAGAGATGGGTGAGGGCTGGGATGATAGAAGCACTGAGGTCTGGGATGAGGTGGGATGGCAGTGGGTCAAGACTACAGGTAGTTAGGTTGTATTTGGATAGTAGAGAGGAAAGGTTGTCATGAGTGACCGTGGGGAAGCAAGGTAAGGGGAAAGAGCAGATTGCAATAGTAGAGGCGGGTGGTGGGGGCTGCGGGCTGAAGCTTTCTCTGATGTGGTTGATCTTCTGATGGAAGTGAATGGCAAAGTCATCTGCTGAAAGGAGGGATGGGGGAGGAGGTGCTGGTGGATGGAGAAGAGAGTTTAAGGTTTTGAATAATTGTCTGGGGTTGTGAGACAGGGAGGATATGAGGTTGGTGAAGTATTCCTGTTTGGCTGAGGTGAGTGCAGATTTAAATGTATGCAGTGATTGTTTGTATGAGGCAAAGTCATTGGTGGAGAGAGTTTTCTTCCGGCGCCGTTCTGCAATTCTGGAAGCTCGCCTCAGCTGTTTAGTGGAGTCTGTGTGCCAGGGTTGTCTGTTGATTTTGCGGGTTCTGTTGTGTGTGAGAGGAGCGACTGAGTCAAGGGTGGTGGTGATTGTGTGGTTGTAGAAAGTGGTGGCTGCGTCTGGGTCATTAAATGAGGAGATGGTAGAAAGAGGTGCCAGAGAGTCAAAGAGAGTGAGACGGTTGAGGCTTTGTAGGTTCCTGCGGGGTCGTACTGGATATGAGACAGGAGGAGCGGGTGGGGTGGAGATGGTGGAAAAGGTAAGCAGGTTGTGGTCCGATCTGGGGTGGGGGGAGACTGAGAAGTCAGATAGCGGGCAGAGGCGGGTGAAGATGAGGTCCAGTGTGTCCATCTTTATGAGTGGCTCCTGAGGTCCACTGGGAGAGGTCGAAGGAGGAGCAGAGCGAAAGGAGTTTTGTTGGGAAGCAAGTGGGGGTTGCGTTTGGGGATATTGAAGTCCCCAGATGATAGGGGGATTCGGGAAAAAAAGTGGAGAACCAGGAAAAAAAAGTGTAGAAAAGGCGTGACAGGGCCGGCGGTCGGTAGATAACAGCCCTTGGGGGTTTGGAGGGGTTGCAGAGGGGGAAAGTGCCCTCAAACGGGAGAGTGTAAAGGGAAAGGCAGGGTGGATGGGGCCCAAGGGGAACAGGTCAGAAGGGGGAGGCCGACCCCCTCCGCCATTTTTGTTCCGGGGCAGGATAGGTAGTTGGGGGGGGGGGGGCCGCAAAGAGAGAGTGGGGGCAGGGGAACAGTGCAGAGGGGTCGCCAGGTTTCAGTCAGAAAGGAAGAGTAAGTTTGCGTGGATAAACAAGCTGTATTTGGGAAATTTATACAACAGACCGTGCATTCCAGAAAGCTCCAAGGGAGTTAGCTTTGAAGCAAAAACCCATACAGAAAAAATTTTTAAAAATGGCGGGGGAGTGTTTTGAACATTTGGAACTTTTCTGAAAACTTCTTGGTTCTAAGACTTTTCCGTTGCCCTTTACAACCGTCAGGTTCCCCTTTATTTCTCAAAAATAAAGGGGAACGTGATTAGTTCCCCAGGGGCCCAACAGAAAAGTCTTAGCCCAAAGACAGTTTTCAGCTTTCCCCCCCCTTTTAAAAGTTTTAAAATTTTATATTTTTTAAAACTTTCTTAATTTTTTTACACAGATTGTTTGACCATAGGGGGGGCAGGTTTTACTTTTAACATATACTACAATACTAATGTATCGCAGAATAACACACAATTACTGGTCTCCTATTACATTCTGCCTTTGACAAGATATGGTAGATATAGTAAGATGGCATCCATGGAGGCCTTTACTAGGCCCCCAGCTGCCATGAAAACCAGTCAGTATCCCACATGCGCATTGCAGGGAAGGGATGTAATTGGGTGATGGGTCATGCGGGCCACAGTCTCTACAGTAAGTAGCTAAATGACCAGGATCAGGGTATTCCCCACACCTTCTGTCTCTCCCCTCCTTCCTTGTAGATTGTAAGCCTTTTCTGGCAGGGTTATCTCCTCCAACTGTGTCAGTTGTCATTTATCATTACATGGAAATCCCTAAAGAAGCATTTATGCTATCTATCATACTTGAAAAAACTTTGAGATTCTTGGTTCACATATTTTGATCAAAAAATGCTTAAGCTGCCAAGACTTTCTACGTGATCTCAGGTCGGGCAGTCCTATGCTATCTTTACCTCTCAATAGAGCCAAATCCAGGCCTCTCACTGGGTCAACCAACCTCCATTATCCAGAGAGGAAAAAAATAAAAAAACACCAAACCTGCAAGCAGCACTTTTATGACAGCCTGTGAAAGTGGGCGTGGTGCAGAAAACCAAAATGGAGGCACCCCTTCCTCCCCATATAGATTAAAAACAGTATACGCCAAGTACAACATATGGTTCTGCACAAAAAAAAACATTTCTGAAAAACACTATGCAAACCTGGGTGCCACTGGCAGGGTTGCGGCACATATATACATATATACACACGCACACCACTACCAGCGGCACACGACTGCAAAAAGGGCAATACATTACATGGAAATCCCTAAAGAAGCATTTATGCTATCTATCATACTTGAAAAAACTTTGAGATTCTTGGTTCACATATTTTGATCAAAAAATACTTAAGCTGCCCACGACTTTCAGCGTGATCTCAGGTCGGGCAGTCCTATGCTATCTTTACCTCTCAATAGAGCCAAATCCAGGCCTCTCACTGGGTCAACCGACCTCCATTATCCAGAGAGGAAAAAAAATAAAAAAACACCAAACCTGCAAGCTGCACTTTTATGAAAGCCTGTGAAAGTCGGCGTGGTGCAGAAAACCAAAATGGAGGGGTGCCTCCATTTTGGCCTGGATTTGGCTCTATTGTGAGGTAAAGATAGCATAGGACTGCCCGACCTGAGATCACGTTGAAAGTCGTGGGCAGCTTAAGTATTTTTTGATCAAAATATGTGAACCAAGAATCTCAAAGTTTTTCAAGTATGATAGATAGCATAAATGCTTCTTTAGGGATTTCCATGTAATGTATTACCCTTTTTGCAGTTGTGTGCCGCTGGTAGTGGTGTGCGTGTGTATAAATATATATGTGCCGCAACCCTGCCAGTGGCACCCAGGTTTGCATAGTGTTTTTTCAGAAATGTTTTTTTTGTGCAGAACCATACGTTGTACTTGGCGTATATTGTTTTTAATCTATACGGGGAGGAAGGGGTGCCTCCATTTTGGTTTTCTGCACCACGCCCACTTTCACAGGCTGTCATAAAAGTGCAGCTTGCAGGTTTGGTGTTTTTTTTATTTTTTTCCTCTCTGGATAATGGAGGTCGGTTGACCCAGTGAGAGGCCTGGATTTGGCTCTATTGAGAGGTAAAGATCGCATAGGACTGCCCGACCTGAGATCACGTTGAAAGTCGTGGGCAGCTTAAGCATTTTTTGATCAAAATATGTGAACCAAGAATCTCAAAGTTGTCATTTATCGTCACCATTGTATTTATTCAACATTTGTTATGTATGTAACTCCCCTTGAAAGTACAGCGCCCTGGAATCAATGGTGCTCTAAAATAAAGAATAATAATAATATTCCCTGATTCTGGTTGCTAAAGGTAGGTTTGGTCTAACCTGAGCCCACTCTAGACAGCTTTCTGCCACTGCTGCACATGTAAGTCAAACGTCTGGAAGGGAATAAAGAAATGGGAAATATACAGAGAGGACTTACATTTCTCCTTCCTGCTGGAATCACTCCTGGCTGTGGCTCAAAAAACTGCATCAAAAATAGCAGTTCTGTTCTTCCAAAAACCACTGTGTGAAACCACCCTTGGACTGGGTTCACATGACATGTTTTCAAGTGAAGTTTGATGCATAAAACATTTATTTTATGCACCACTTTATGCTTCAAAATGCACATTGAGAAATGCATGTGAAATGTCCCATTGCACGTCAGTCCTTTAGGCTTTTGTGCAACACATAATTAACATGGATAAAACGCAGTGAAACAAGAGAAATACACAGTGAGAAACTCATGGTTGTCCCTCAGATTTTCATAAATATGCCATGTGAATATAGCCTTGGAGTCCTTTCAAAATTTGGCATGCTATGACTAAGAGCGTCAGTGCCTGAAATGCGTAAGCAGCTGTTTTTAAATTCCTGCTTTTTCATTTATATCTTCAATAAATTACTGATTTTATTAGAATACTGTTTTCAATGGCAGATACCTTGTGGATTCAACGCTAAAATTCTACCCGTCATATGAACGTCCCCTTATACATTGGCTTGGAGACAGCTGTCAAAGAGGGAACTCAATCAGTCTCGTACAAAATGCTCAAATAGTTGAGAGTATGTACAATGTTACTAAATATATGTTCATTTCTGATACACTAAATTATTATCTGCTGCTGTATTCTGAATAGAGAAGCATCTTCCTGGTATAGGCTGAAGAGCACAGGACAATGTGAGCACTCAGGGCTGGAGCTGAACATAGTAAAGCCTGGTAATTTCCCAGCTGCGTCCTATGTGCCTTTGCAGCAGCAGCATCAGTAACCGGATTGGTGCGACAGTCGGTGACATCGCCTTGCAGCTGCAGAGCATAAGTAGTAACCTCAGCACACACGTGGGCCACTGTCTAGACGTCACTCCATTCAAGCTGCAACTGCAAATCTGGGCATATTGGCGTCAGTGAGCAGAGCAAGCACTATCCCTTTACCCTTTCATTCTCGCCTTTTTTTCTGGATGATACAAAAATGATCCAGTACTGAGCTGCACCGTGAGCACAATTTTTATTGTACGTGTTTTAGATGGGACAGCTGGAGGGAGTGGTTGATCTACAGGTTCCTTTCCTATTAGTTCATGTATTCACACAATTAACAAAGAAGAAATACCCTGTTTCCCCGAATATAAGACAGTATCTTATATTAATTTTTGCTCCTAAGGACAACCTAAGACTTATTTTTAGGGGATGTCTTATTTATTAAGAACAAGAATTCACATTTATTGTTGAACAAAAAATCAACATGTATTAATATATTGTAGTGATTTCATCACAAACATCAGCATAAGCAGCCAAACTCTGAATTGTATAAAAAAAAGCACTACGTCTTATTTTCAGGGGTGTCTTATTTTCGGGGAAACAGGGTACATGTAATGTGAAAAGGAAATCAATTTCATGTAGCAGATTGACAGAAAAAAATATACAGTGGAACAGTTAGGCCGTGTTCACACGGCTTATTCAAGCTGTAATTGCGAGCCGGATTGCGCTCGCAATTCCGAATTGAATAAGGGGTGGGGCGGGGGCGGGGCAGGAGCGCGGCCCGCCGGCCCCATAGACTTGCATTATCCCCCGGCGCGTATTGCCCCTTTGGATAATGTGCAAGTGACTTTCTCCCCCCCGGGCGGATTCCGAGCGGGGAGGGAGCGACGGAATCCACTGTTCTCTATGAGAACTGGGGATTACCGTCATTACTGCGACGGATTGGCGCCGTACTGCAGCGAAAAATCTGGCGCGCAGTACGGCGCCAATCCGTGGCGAAATAAGCCGTTTGAACGGCCCCTTAATCAAGATTAACCCCATCCTGACAGTTGGTCATAATAATATGGTCATTCATTTTTTGTCCTCTCCACTTTCCAGGAGCCATAGCTTTTTTATTTTTTTCATCTACATAGACACGAGGGCTTTAATTTTGTGGGACAAAATGTACTTTCTAATGGCTCAAAAAGCAAGAAGAAGACTGCATCCAATGGGTTGAAAAAGTGGATCTTCTTTAGTGGTCCTCTTTGTCTAGTATAATAATGTGATTTAATCACCATACACTACTGACAAAAAGTTTTCCACAAAATTTGTCTTTTAGGCAAAATTTGTGGAAAACATAAAAATTTAATCCTGAAAGTAGACTATGTAAGTGGTAGCATGCAATGTTGATTTTCTCATATGAAACAATTAAATGGAACAAAAGTCAATAACAGTGGAGGGTGTACACCATTAAAAAAATGTCAATGTCTCAATAATGAGTCATGTGGCCTTGAGCATCCAGTACAGGTTGACAAGGTCTCCTGCTGTTCACAAGTCAAGTTACTGACTGCTGAGGCATGGCATCCCACTCTTCTGGAAGGTCCTCCCACAGGTCATTGAGGTTCATGGGTACAGAGTTACGAGCTTCTACATAGTGACTTAGCTGATCCCACAGGTTGTTTTTGTTTTTTTTTTTGGTTTTGTTTTTTAAACTATAAAATCACACAGGTTTTCTAGAGGGTTTAGGTCTGGAGAAAGTGCAGGCCTCTCCATTTGAGGTACCTCAGTCTCCAACAGGCGTTCCCTAATGATGCGACCTCAATGAACTCCAGCATTGTTGCCCATGAAGACGAAATTAGCCCTGCGTTGTTCATGCAGGGGCACAATGACTGGATTTACCCCTTCCCGACATTGGACATACCCATACGTCCTAGTGGGTAGTGCTTCCCGCAAATGGATGTATGGGTACGTCCTGGAGATCGTGCAAGATTACAAACAAGCTCTGCACGATTGCAACATGGGACCAACGGTCTATTACCACTGGTCTCATGCTACATCACCTGGAGTTCATGGGTAATTAACCCCTTAGCTAAGCTAACTAACTAACTAAGCGACAGACAGAAGAAGGGAGCTGCAGCACGATCGATCGCCATGGCTGGTCTTCTACCAGACAGCTGGGGAAGTGAAAGAAACACTTCTCGCATTTTATTAATACTGCACAGAGACCGCTGTAAAAAATAAAAACACTACCCGGATTGCTCTACTTATTCAAAATGCCTCACAAAAACCTTAACAAAAAGTGATCAAAATGTCATAGGCACCCCATAAAGGTACCAATAAAAACGTCAACTCATCCTGCAAAAAACAAGCCATTAATCAGCTCCGAATACAGAAAAATAAAAAAGTTATGGCTGTCAGAATAGGACAGCATATTTCTTTTGTGTAAAAATAATAAAAAAATATATAAAATGTATATAATTGCAATTGTACCGACCCGCATAATAAAGTTATCCAGTCATTTACACTGCATTTTTACCCCCCATTTTCAAAGCTCAATGATAAAAAAAACTATGAAACACCTGTGCACCCAAAATGCACAATACACCCCTAGATGAGATCCATGAGGGTTGTTGAATCCAAAATGGAGTGACTTCTGGAAGGTTTCACCTGTTCTGGTACTTTGGGGGCTTTGCAATTGCGACATAGCACCCACCAAAAAATGCATTTCAAAAGCCAATGCCACGAGTGGTGCCGCAACCCGCAGGTCGGGCTGCGGGCGCACTCGTGCCCCCATGAGTCTGCTTACGTTGGGAGCGAGTGGCGCCGCGGACCTCACATAGGGCCGTGGGCGCACTCGCTCTCCTAGGCACATCTCCTGCTTCCTCGCATCCGCCTGCCGGGCGGTTCGCACTTCCTCGCTCCTTAGGGTGTGCGCGCGCTGGGTCTCTTAGATTTAAAGGGCCAGCGCACCGGTAATTGGTTGATTGCCGGCTGGTGACCCTATATAATGGCTCCACCTCCAGCATGCCTCTGCTGAATCCATAGTGCTGTTACCTATGCAAGGAAGCCTTCCTGAAGTCCAGTTTGCCATTTCCGTGTACCAGTTCCATTCGCTTATGTCCTTCGACCACGAACCTTCGCCTCCTGTCCTGACCTTCTGGCCTGACCCCGATTCATTACCGCGTTGCACCTCGGCTGCCTCCGCACGCAAGTCACATCAGCAGTAGCGACCTGGTGGAATCCCACCGTGGCAAGTCCATCCCGCCTTGAGGCAGGCTCTGGTGAATACCGGGACCCGCTTAGACTCCGCTCCCTGGTGTGGCCTGTACCACCGCTTTCGGTGGTACAGTGGATCCCCTACTCCTGGTCGTTACAGCCAAATAGCGCTCCCTCCCTTATATGCCCTGCCATGTGCCCAGACAGCAGTTTACACCCATATATAAGATATTGCTGAACTTGGAAGAAATTGTGTAACAAAATTTGTGGTGGTTTTTCCAGGATTCTTTGTAAAAATTAAACATTTTCAGCAAAAATTGCAGATTGTTGGAAAAAAAATGTCTTCATTTTCACAACCCAATGCTAAAAAAAAAGGTGTGAAACACCTGTGGAATCGATATACTCACTGCACCCCTGGATATATTCCTAGATGCTAGTTATAAAGTATTTTGAGTGGAATAACTATCTGTCTTACATGCAGAAATTTTTGAAGTTTGAAAATGGTAGATTTTTCAAATTGTTCACGATACTGTTGATATTTTTCACAAATAAACAAGGACTTTTTGGACCAAAATTTCTTATTAATTCAAAGCACAATGTGTCACGAGAAACCAGTCTCTGAATCACATAGCTAGTTAAAAGTGTCAAAAAGTTATTCTCACATAAAGTGACCCATGTCAGATTTAAAAAATGGGGCTTTGTTAGGAAGGCCAAAACTAGCTGTGGCGGTAAGGGGTTAATGATGTTAAGTAGTGGAGGCTTGTCACTGTACCATTCACAAAGTGCAGGGCAGTTCTGTATTCACTAGACACATCTGCCCGCACAATAAAACCACCACCAAAGGCTCGTCTGGTGACACAAGAGGCTGATGCATAGCGCTCTCCTGAACGTCTTCAGCATCCTTGGCAGCCATAATTTCTGATCAGAGTAAATTGATTTTCATTACTGAACACCACTGACGACCACTGATCCCTCATCCAGCATAGATACTCTCTGGCCTATGCAAGACGATGATGCCTGTGCCTGGTGGTGTGGTCACGTACCTTTTCTTTACATCAGACCATGCTGATGTAAATGGTTACGAATGGTCTGATGTGACGTGATTTCCTCTCACCTTCCTTAAATATGCCTGGAGTTGTGTGGCATTCATCATCCGATTCTGCAGGGCATTATTTACAATGAAGCAGTCATCAGTGTGTAATGTAGCCAAAGGACATTCCCTTCTTTGACTTTCTGTTGCTCTTCAAGTCTCTCTGTATCTCTGTTACAACCTGGGGCTGACACTCTGTAACACTAGGCATTATGGGAAAGGAGCTGAGAATCTCAAGAGCCCTCTATTAGATGTAACAAATCCTCGATTTGCCTTTAACCTACTGAGTCTTGAGAAAGTAAAAGGGATATTAGCCAAGCCAGTATCACTCATCAGCATACGGCACTGTTTTGGGGTTTTTGCCCCTCATCAGTGCAGAGCAGAGCGATACTGGCTGGCTGGGTGTGAGGAAATGAGTGGCTCAGAAAGGGGAACATATCTCCTTAGGGAGAGCATCGTACAGTGTGTAGAGTTTTGAATTGCCTTTTTGCCCTCTACTAGGCATCTGCATATCACAAGGCATTATAGAAAAGGATCTGAGAAGCTCAAGCGCCCTCTATTGGATGTAACAAATCCTCAATTTGCTTTTAACCCACTGAGTCTTAAGAAAGCAAAAGGGATATTAGCCAAGCCAGTATCACTCATCTGCATACAGCGCTGTTTCAGGGTTTTTGCCCCTCATCAGTGCAGAGCAGAGCAATACTGGCTGGCTGGGTGGGAGGCAATGAGTGGCTCAGAAAGGGGAACATCTCTCCTTAGGGAGAGCACCATACAGTGTGTAGAGTTTTGAATTGCCTTTTTGCCCTCTACTAAGCATCTGCATATCACAAGGCATTATGGGAAAGGAGCTGAGAAGCTCAAGCGCCCTCTATTGGATGTAACAAATCCTCAGTTTGCTTTTGACCCACTGAGTCTTTTTTTTTACCCCAAAACAGCGCTGTATGCAGATGAGTGATACTGCTTGGCTAATATCCCTTTTGCTTTCTAAAGACTCAGTGGGTCAAAAGCAAATTGAGGATTTGCTACATCCAATAGATGGTGTTTGAGCTTCTCAGCTCCTTTCCCATAATGCCTTGTGATATGCAGATGCTTAGTAGAGGGGGAAAAAGGCAATTCAAAACTCTACATACCTTAACGGTGCTCTCCCTAAGGAGAGATATTCCCCTTCCTGAGACACTGTAACACTCTAAGCTCCATGGCCACTTCCATCTGAGAGCATCCTGCTTGAAGCCTCGCAATGGCGAGGTACTATTGATCAATTATAAGGTGGTGTCTTGGTCTCATGATGCCAAATGTGAACAGCATGATGAGCAGTACTGTCATCCCCTAAATTTGAGTGATTGAGAAATCAAACACCTGTTGTGTATTTTACCATTAAGTTCCTTGTTAGGGATCAGCAGGTTGTGCAAAATGTGCTGAAACATTGAACAGTTGGACATGTACATTCTAAAGTTAGGAGATGGCCTCAATTAGTTCATTTAAAATAATTTTCAAGACATTTTATGCTCATCTTGAAATTTCAATCAAAAGTTAAATATTCCTACCTTTTTGTAAGGAGTGTATATTCAATTAGGCGGACATGCATGAAAACGGTTTTGGTCTATGACTTTCTACAGCAACCAGTCAGAGCTTCCCTTTAATTTCTTCATAGCACTATTTGAAATGAAAGGGGAGCTCTCATTGGTTGTTATGGACCTAGACCGTATTCATTCATTTCCCTCTTAGTGTTATCCATTCACAATGTTGGACCCACGCCTGTGTTCTAAAATAGTTAATACATTAATTAAAACCTAAAAATAAATAGCAATTAACAAATGTATATCATTACAAAAGTGTACATCATTAGAAAATAAGCCAGAGCAGAGTTCTCTACAGTAGTAAAAATAGCTGTCACGAACAGCGTCCTATTGCACGTGCGCCCATAAACGTGTTACGTTGTTATGTCTCACAACCCTAAGTAAACTAATGTTACAACACCAGAAATCTTTAATCAAGTATATAAACTAAGTACTCCCACAGAAGTCGCTTACCACTATATCTCTTTCCATTGTGACTTGCCACATAGGACGTACAGTGAAGGAAATAATTATTTGATCCCTTGCCCACTGACAAAGACATGAACAGTCTATAATTTTAAGGGTAGGTTAATTTTAACATTGAGAGATAGAATATCCAAAATAAAATCCAGAAAAATCACATTGTATAAATTATATACATTTATTTCCATTTTGCTGAGAGAAATAAGTATTTGATCCCTTACCAATCATTAAGGGCATGTCCCCATGGTCAGGTTTTTCAGCCAGTTTTACAGAAGGTTTTCGGTTTTGAAAGCCATCTGTAAACTGGCTGTCAAACTTTATCACGGACCTTAATGGAAAATCCGTGCAGCAGTCCCCACTGCACAGATTTTCCGCCGGACGGTTTTTTAGACTGCCGGCGGTCCGAAAAACATAGAACATGTTAATTCTTCCGCCTGGTTTTCGGGCAGAACATGAACATGTCAGTTGAAACCGCGGTAAAAAGCTGCCCTCCTGCATGCCAGAAAAAGAACAAATAACGGTCGGGATTTCCCGACCGATATTTGCCCTGTGCCGTGTAAACACGGCCTAAGAGTTCTGGCTCCTACAGACCAGTTAGATGCAGCTAATCAACTAGCTACTTGCATTAAAGACAGCCATCTTTAATAGTCACCTTTATAAAAGACTACTGTGCACAGATTCAAATAATCAATCGGACTCTAACCTCTACAACATGGGAAAGACCATAGAGCTTTCTAAGGATGTCAGGGACAAGATCCTAGACCTGCACAAAGCTGGAATGGGCTAGAAAACCAGTAGACACTTGGTGAGAAGGAGACAACTGTTGGTGCAATAGTAAGTAAATGGAAGAAATACAAAATGACTGTCAATACACATCGATCTGGGGAACCATGCAAAACCTCACCTCGTGAGGTATTCTTGATCATGAGGAGGGTGAGAGATCAGCCTAAAGCTACACAGGGGGGAACTTGTTAATGATCTCAGGACAGCTGGGACCACAGTCCCCAAGAAAACTATTGGTAACACATTACGCTGTAATGGTTTAAAATCCTGCAATGCCTGCAAGATCCCCCTGATCAAGAAGGCGCATGTAAAGGTCCAAGTGAAGTTTGCCAATGAATACCTGGATGATTCTGTGAGTGATTAGGAGAAGGTGCTGTGCTTAGATCAGACAAAAATTGAGCTCTTTAGCATTAACTCAATTCACTGTGTTTGGAGGAAGAGAAATGCTGCCTATGACCCAAAGAACACTGTCCCCACTGTCAAGTATGGAGGTAGAAACATTGGGCGACATGTTTCAAGCTCGAGGCGCCGGAGCGCACGTTTTCGCCCGATTTAAAGTGAAAGCTGCGCCTCATGTATGTCGGCGCCCGAGGTGTGCTCATGCATGCGGTGTAAAGTCCGTTGCGCCTTGCCAGTGTGTGAGGCGCAGTGCAGGACTTAGGCGCAGAAGGAATGCGCCTAACATGTATTCCGATTCGAGACAGGCTGGAAAACAGCGAAAAATCATTAAACATGTTAGTGAATAGCAAAAAGAGTTGTCTTTCAAATGAATGAATGAATGAATGAATAAAGAGAAAAATCAAAGCTGTCTAAAAGCGATTGAATGTAGTGAAGTGTAGTTGTTCATTTAAAATTAAAGGGAAAATATATAAGATCACTCAAGAAATAAATATCAGCTCTCAGCTCCGTGAGATATGGAGTATGAATCAAAAAAATCGTTTTTATTAGGTGTAAAATGTTATCTGAAAAGAGCTCAAACCTTCTAAAAAAATACATAAATAAAATCACTAACAAAAAATCAATAACGGCGCAACATCAGGGATTGGGATATTGAAAATTGCCGGGAAATACAGTAATTCAAATTCTGCAAGCGCTTCTCATGGGTCGGCAGAAACCAGCCAATCAGAAAAGGAGCGACAGTGACCCGTTATAACCTATGGAGTAGTATTGACCAATCAAATGAAAAGGCGGGACGGTTCAAAATACAGTAAAAAAGGCAGAAAAGAGCTGATTGGTTGAGTCCAAGCGGCAGATATGAATCCACCAATCATATGTAGTGCGTCTATTTTGAGTGGAGCAAGAAGGGCGCGATAGAAGGGCGCCGTAAAAGTTATTACTGTCTATGGGAAATATTTTAGTACTGTGATTGGTTAGGCAGAAGAGGGGCTCGTCCCGCTTAGTCAATCAGCGGGTGAGCTACTTATCTCATAGAGTTCTATGGGGAAAAGAAATGCAGAGCGAGCTCTGTTTGTGATTGGCTAAGTTAAAAGAGGCGCGATTATTTGGGCCAATGGGAGAGCAAGCAACGCTCTTATGGGTTTCCTAATGCAATCTATAATAAAACTGTACATGGCAGAAATCAAATGATAAGACTCACGAAGTTTTACCAATCTCTATATAAAATGAACAATAATATGGGGGTAACGAAAATAAACAAAAATTAATTCAATTAGTTCATTTTTATTTCTTTATTTTGGTTAGCCAATAAACAATAATATGGGTGTAACGAAAATAAAGAAATAAAAATGAACTAATTGAATTCATTTTTATTTGTTTATTTTCGTTACCCCGATATTATTGTTTATTTTATATAGAGATCGGCACAACTTCGTGAGTCTTATCATTTTATTACTGCCATGTACAGTTTTATTATAGATTGCATTAAAAAACCCATAAGAGCGTTGCTCGCTCTCCCATTGGCCCAAATAATCGCGCCTCTTTTAACTTAGCCAATCACAAACAGAGCTCGCTCTGCATTTCTTTTCCCCATAGAAGTCTATGAGATAAGTAGCTCACCCGCTGATTGGCACTGCAATGCGCCGCACTTTGCCGACCCGCGATCATGCATGCCTTGGAGTATTCGAATGTGGTGCGTCCCGCCCCAGAACGGCCACACCGCGCCCATTGCACGCCCCTTCATGTTAGGCGCATTATGTTTTGGGGGTGTTTCTCTGCTAAGGGCACGGGATTACTTCACCGCATCAATGGGAGAATGGATGGAGCCATGTACCATAAAATCCTGAGTGACAACCCCCTTCCCTCCGCCAGGACATTAAAATTGGGTCATGGTTGGGTCTTCCAGCAAGACAATTACCCAACACATACAGCCAAGGCAACAAAGGAGTGGTTCAAAAAGAAGCACATTAAGGTCATGAAGTAGCCTATCCAGTCTCTAGACCTTAATCCCATAGAAAACTTATGGAGGGAGTTGAAGCTCTGAGTTGCCAAACGACAGCCTCAAAATCTTAATAATTTAGAGATGATCTTCAAAGAGAAGTGGAGCAAAATTCCTCCTGACATGTGTGCAAACCTCATCATCAACTACAAAAAACTTCTGACTGCTGTGCTGGCCAACAAGGGTTTTGCTACCAAGTATTGTCTTGTTTGCCAGAGGGATCAAATACTTATCTCTCTCAGCAAAATGCAAATACATTTATGTAGTTTATACAATGTGATTTTCTGGATTTTATTTTGAATATTCTATCTCTCAAAGTTAAAAATAACTTACCCTTAAAATTATAGACTGTTCATGTCTTTGTCAGTTGGCAAACTTACACAATCAGCAAGAGATCAAATAATTATTTCCTTCACTGTATAGATCAAATTATAGAGCTATGCGGATGTCCACGAGTGACAACACAGACTTCATCATCAACCTCGTTGGCCAATCACGCACAAACTATCCTCAATGCTAAACAACAGGTCACATTACCCAATCTCTCCAATCAGATCAATGCATTAAACATTCCCTAGAAATCAGACCTCATCATGGATCTAAGACAGTACAATTGCTGCCATTCGAACATCAAGAGATACTCATTAGTGGAACCAATCATGTTAATGCTAAGGTATTTTGTCTTTTTTTGGCACAAAGGGGGGTGGCTTTTTTCCTTGGTTTGTGGATTCAAGCCCTCCCCCTTCACACCCACATGTTCATGTTCTGCCCAGAAACCGGACGAAAGACTGAACATGTTCTAAGTTTTTCGTTACGCCGGTGGTGTCAAAAACCATCTGCCGGTAAATCCATTCAGTGGATTTTTTATTAAAATCTATGAGGGAGCGTTGCATGTTGGTTTTCAGATCGTTTCTAAAATCTCAAGCCGTCTGAAAAACCGACCAAAATACCATGCCGTGGGGACAAGCCCTTATAGAGAGAACATTACTAGATGAGCCTACGTATATATAACTCAAAACTGAGATGAATATCAAGTATAGTATCAAACATATAAACTACTTAAGCCCCTTACAACAAGAGTTCCTTACCGCTACATCTCTTTCCATTGCGGGTATCGGGTTTATTACATAGGATTTCACAGTAAGATTGAAAAGTTATACATATGTCCATAATAAAGCTCCAACCTCATTAACCTCATCATTAACTCACAATATCACACATCACGTAACACAATCAAATAAACTCAAAGTTTCAGCTGTTATCTAGCAACCAAACATGTAAGTATCAGAAAATACCATATAACAAAACCAATCTTCTAATTTATAATAAAAACTATTTTGCAACATTGACCCTTGACTACATCGCTCAAAACCCGAGAAATTATTTTATAAAATTTAAATATGTCATCAATCCAAAATTAAATCAATTTAACAAGGGGGAAAA
>JAODAL010064118.1:0-18891 GCA_025379985.1 Phyllomedusa bahiana
TATGTCAATTTTGAAACTAAAATGGTGGATGAAAGACTCCTTTTTCCGGCACTTTTTTAAATGTGGGGTTCATGCAAGTTTGGGGCTCTGCTGTGGCCCAGGACAGGTATAGTCAATGTCCTTTTCAACAAAAAGGGTTTTAAAAGACTCCTTTTTCCGGCACTTTTTAAATGGGGGGTCATGCGGGTTTGGGGGTCATCTGGGGCCCGGGGAAAATTTTCAATGTCCATTAAAACTAAAAGGTGGTTGAAAGACCCCTTTTTTTTCCGGCACTTTTAAAAATGTGGGGGTCAGCGGGGTTTGGGGCTCATGCGCGTTCCAGGACAGGGAAATTTTCAATGCCATTCAAGTAACATGATGGTTTAAAATCATATGCCTTCTGGCATTTTTAAATTTGTGGTATGCGGTTTTAAAGGGTAGGCCCCTGTGGTACAAGACGGGATAGTAAAGGGGTTCCTTGACTTTTTTTCTGTGATTTTATAACCTAAGGTTTTTTGTAAGATGAGGACGTACCCATTTGATGTTGGGGAAATTTAATTTCGTTCTCCAGCCTTTTTTGGGTTAATAAAAAAGGGTTTGTTGCTCCCCATAACTTAATGGTCATCCGCAAAACCCGATGCCACTATCGAAAAACCTTATCATAGCGGCCGACATCGACTACGATCGTCTCGATAGCCAATAATCGCTAAACACTACTATCAGGGCGAATACCCCCTTACTCACTAAAAAAATACTTGATGTTTAAACTGGTCAAACTCACTCCCAATTAAATGTCCAGCAATTGAAGCACTCTTATTAAGGACTTTTTACTTGGAACAACTTCCTACGGTGACCGTTGTGGCTCAGGATTATATCTCCTCTTTGTGTAAACCTATATACAATCATATATATTTTAATTGACTGTTTAAAGTTATGTTTTCAATCCACTTTTTCTTTCAGGTAATAATGATATCTAAATGGTGTAGGTTTTATTTGTGGATTTGGGGAAATCCTATGGTTTCGACTTTTCCCCCATGGATAGATTTCCTTTAACAAAGTGGGGGTGGGTTTAAAGGGAGTCTGTCCTTTACACCGGAACAAGAAAAATTCACAGAGAAAAAAAGAGAGAGGAAAAGAGAGAAGTAAATAAGGTGAAGTGGGGTATGGTGAAGATTGAATAAACAAAGTAATTTTGTTTTGACGTGTTTCAGATAATGAATGAAAGGATGGCATTTTGTCAATTCGTTATCGATTCGATATTTCGATATCAAAATTATCATGACGATATCCCCATAGTCATAAAAATTTCGCCGATGACCTTTTTTGTCTATGGGGGAGGAACAACACCTTTATTCTTTCACCCAAACAGGGGTGGAGAACTGGAATTAAAATCCAAACAGGAAACTGGTTTCTACACTTTGGCAAAACAATTGGCAACAAGATCCAGAAAAAAATACACACTATCACTACTCCTCTTTACCACAGCATGACCCTTAAACGTGCATGACCCACAAATTAAAAAGCCAGAAGGCAATATTATTTGAACCATCATTTTACGTGAACTGGACATTGACTATCCCTGTCGTGGAACGCAGCATGACCCTTAAACCTGTGTGACCCACAAATTAAAAAGTGACGGAAAAAGGAGTCTTTCAACCACCATTTTATTTGGACTGGACATAGACTATACCTGTCCTGGGCCACAGCATTAGCCCCAAACCTACATGACCCCCAGATTAAAAAAGTGCTGGAAAAAGGAGTCTTTGAACCACCATTTTAGTTGAACTGGACATTAACTATACCTGTCCTGGACCGCCGTATGACCATTAAACTTGTCTGACCCACAGATTAAAAAGGGCTGGAAAAAGGAGTCTTTCAACCACCATTTTAGTTGAACTGGACATTGACTATGCCTGTCCTGGACCGCAGCATGACCCTTAAATCTACATGACCCATAAATTAAAAAGTGCCGGAAAAAGGAGTCGCAGAGATATAGCGGGTTTGGCCGTGCTTACAAGTCCATGTATCGGTGGTCAGATGGACTTTGCCAGACACATATGTAGACAATGTGCTTGAAATTTTAGATGACACGTGGCTGGCCAGGGCAGGAACGGCTTTTATGGAAAAGAAATGCCTGCTCGGCATCTGGTATTGGGGGCAGGCAAGGACCATGATGTGGCGGAACCCATCTGTGTCCACCAGAAGGAAAAGCAACATTTCCAAGGCCAAAAGCCTGGCAATGCCGACATTCAGGCTTTTGGCTTTGGAAAGGTTTGGGTTAAAGCGTTTCTTCTGCTCCCAAACCTGGTAGACAGAAGTCTGGCTGCTAGACTGGGCGCTGTACGACGTGCAGGTCAAACTGGTGGAAGAAGAAGGGGTAGGATGGGTCTCTGGTGGTGCTGGTGGTACTCGGGTGACGGTGGAGGCTGAGGCGGAGGCTGATCCTTGCTCATGACTCTGAGAGACATGGGCAGCTGAGGAATGCTTGGTCATGGCAGAGGAGGAGGAGGCAGAGACAGAGAGTGTGACAGTGGTTGGAAGCCCGGGCCAAGTGTTCCCTCCATTTCAACTCATGCATTTGCTGCATGTGACTAGACATGTTGGTGGTGGTTAAACACCTAAGATTCTTCCCTCTACTGATGCGTTTACGGCAAAGGCGTCATATGACATCGCTGGGTGAATCAGAGGTTTGCTCGAAAAAGACCCAGGCTTGAGAGGTCCTGGACCTTTTCGATGGCGATAAGCGAGGAGCGGGGTTTCCGCTCCTTGTGGCTGGCGGAATAATCTCAGCAGACTTGTGCGACCGCCCTCTCCCTTTTTGAGGCGGGACCCGTACTGACACTACCCCATCGTCTTCCTCCTCGTCCAGTGATGAAGCGCTCGCAAGCAAATTCTGCTGAAAAGACCACATTCATCCGCAATGTCATCATCATCATCATCAACACAGGTGACTTCCTCGTCCTGACATTCTACATCCTGGAGCTGTGGGCTACAAGCAAAAGGCACTGCAAGACGCTGCCGACCGCCCTGGAATTTTGCCGATTGACCGGCTTCCTTCTCCTCCTCTGATGGCATCAGCAATTGGGCGTCAGAGCAGACAAAATCATCCTCTCTGGCCTCCTGATCTTTTGAAATGCCTTCTGACCCCAACCGCATTTTGTCATCAAAAAGGTCTTCAGAAAATGGATTATCCACAGTGGTGGGTACACGAGTTGACATTTGGGCTGCCTTCGCTTCATGTTGGACGGATGCTGATGATGATGACATTTGTGGCCGTGACTGGGAGGACGAGGAGGTAAGACTGCTGGATGCAGGTTGCATTAACCACTGCAGAACAGATTGGCGACGCTGTTCGTTACTGAGATTCACAGGCACTGACCCAGCGATAACAGGCCTGACGGTCCTGCAACCGACGATCCGCTGCTTGCATGTTGTTGCCAGCACTGGAAGGAGCACCTTCTCTTGTACCTCTACCTCCATGTCCTACACCCCTCTTTGCTCGCTTACCACCTGCATTTCGCTCCATGTTCAGTAAGATAAAAATGTAAAAAGGTATGGAAGCGTTTTTTACAGTCTCTTATTGAAAGACGGTAAATCACAGCTATTCTTAAATCCCTCTAATTTCCAACAGCCAACTAGGATTAGAAACAGAATTGTTTCTATAGAATACCTGTGAAATGCGGTCTGGTGGAAGAACCGTAAGACAAAATCAACAGTGTTCTTCCTTCAGTCCCAGGGATTTACAACTGCACAGTAGAACTAGGAATTGATTTGTTTTTCAACAAACTATCATACATGTGCCTATCTGCCCCCAAACTGAGATTCACCGAGCGCAATTTAAAAATTTTTCAAAAAGTTACACGGGTAGAAAATTGCGTTTTTTGCAGCAATGACACATGAGAACAGTTACTAGAAAATTTAAGTACAAGGTGGCTCCTTGAACAAAACTGGGCTGCAGCAAAGTGAGATACAGCTATTTAAAAGTTATACGGATAACAAAAGGTGTTTTTGCTCCAATGAAATACACCAACAGTTACTAGAAAATTTCTACATCCAAATTTAAGTAAAAAGGTGGCTCTTTGAACAAAACTGGGCTGCACCAAAGTGAAATACAGCTATTTAAAAGTTATATGGATAACAAAAGTTTTTTTTGCATCAATGAAATACACCAACAGTTACTAGAAAAAACCTGTATCCAAATGTAAGTACAAGGTGGCTCTTTGAACAAAACTGGGCCGCACCAAAGTGAAATACAGCTATTTAAAAATTATACCGATAACAAAAGTGTTTTTTGCACCAATGAAATACACCAACAGTGACTGGAAAAGTTCTGTATCCAAATTTATGGACAAGGTTGCGCTTTGAAAAAAAATGGGCTGCACCAAAGTGAAATACAGCTCTTTAAAAGTTATACGGATAACAAAAGGGGTTTTTTGCACCAATGAAATACACCAACAGTTACTAAAAATCTTTCTGTATCCAAATTTAAGTACAAGGTGGCTCTTTGAACAAAACTGGGCCGCACCAAAGTGAAATACAGCTATTTAAAAGTTATACGGATAACAAAAGGTGTTTTTGCACCAATGAAATACACAAACAGTTACTAGAAAATTTCTGTATCCTAATTTAAGTAAAAGGTGGTTCTTTGAAAAAAAAAAAATGGGATGCACAAAATAAAAAGGTACAATTTCATCTCAGGTGCGTGGTGTGCTGGCCAAAAGGTGGTAAAAAAATGCCATTTCAATGCAGGTTCAAAGCAGAGTATACACCCTCCTTTCCAAAGCCAGCCAGTCCGTCTGTCTGTCTGTCTGTCTGTCCGTCCGGCCCTCCTCACCCCCATGGCTGTACAGCGCTAGATGCTTATTTAACTCTCTCTGTCTAACTAACTAAGAACTGAAATTCTTTTATCTACCTATATTCTAATGTTCACAGCTAAAAGCAGAGTTGTCTGTATGAATAAAGAGAAGAACTGTGTCTCAGAGCTGAGCTGTTTTGAGAGACACGTAGCACACGTCTTGTTCTAGTGATAGACACTGAAACATTGATACTGAACAGGAAATGCTGTTCTATGCAAAACGAGGTCATGTGATTTTTCCAGGCAATGACAACCATACACATCACAGTCATGACGTCGCACACCCAGCTCACCCTGCTCTATGCTCTAAGCTGATTTGCTGGCCGCCAAAATGACTGGAGCGCCAAAGATTATCTGCAGATTGTCACCTAAAATATCGCGTGATCGGAAATTTCCGATCACCTAAAAATCGTGCCGATTTCAACTTTGTCGATTATAATCGCTCATCCCTATAAGTGATATCTAAATAGTATAGATTTTATTTGTGGATTGAGAAAGTGGTAGGGGCAATGGGTAGCTCGGGCTACGATGGCTGGGGAACATGTCAAGTGCCCAGTAAATCTGCAGAGTGGCTGAAAGGTTTATTCAGTCACAAAAGTGAGTTGGGAAGAATATTTCTCCTGGAAGAGAGGTTTCATGGTAGCCAGGGTAAATGCAAGACCCACTATGTAGAAATTGAGCAAAGGAGTGTTCCTCCCGGAGTTAAAGTGCAAAGGATACAGAGGGTGAGAACTGTTGGTCGGTTTATGTACCTTAATTGTGCTCTAACATTGCGAAGAGTAACAGAGTGTAACGTCTTATAAGAATTTTAGTTGTAAGTAATGCCTGGAAGTTGTCTGAAGCTAAAGAAGTCTCTGGTTGATTCCTGCGCTGGAGCACTACACCTCTCGACAAACCCACACAAGTACGCCTTACATCCACATGCAACTTTGCACAGACTTGCCTGACATCTTACATATGTCGCATTGACAGATTCAATTTTTTTCCTTTACTCAGAAGTGTCTTTAGGTTTCTGATAAATTATACTCTATCCCTCCTTTATAGCAATAATAGAGCCAGACAGACTGATCTTTAGTCCCTTACCATTTTGTCCTTGACAATCATAGTGCTAAACAAACCAGAATATGTTTAATATTTTTCAAAGCTTCCCCTTTTTTGCTTTGATGACAGCTTTGTATACTTTTGGTTTTCTCTCACTCATTTTCATAAATTAGTCACCTAAAATGTTTTTTAATGATTAGGAATGCATTGTCAAAAATTTATTTGTGGAATTTTTTGTCTTCATAATGTGTTTAAGATCAGTTGTGTTGTGCAGAGGTTCAATATAGTATTTAGCCTTTTTCAGGTATTGTTCTCACATTATGGCAAGAACCACTGAACTAAGTAAAGAGACATGACAGTCCATCATTACTTTCAGACAGGAAGGCGAGTGAGTATGGAAAATTTTAAGATTTGAGTGTCCCGATGCTCAATCATAAAAACCATCCAACGCTATGATGAACCTAGTTGTTATGAGGACTGTGCCAGGAGAGAAAGTCCAAGAGTTTTTAGCAGGGTTACGCAAAAAAACGCATTGGTTTTCGGATTTCCCGTGGCCCAGTACATTGACTATAAGGGAATCCGCCAGAAGATAGAACATGTTCTATCTTCCTTTTGAGGGATGGTGGTTTAGAAATCCCACAGAATACAGCACAGATTTTCTATTGCGGTCTATGGGCACTGGGTAACTGTCAGATTTTTACAGATTATAAATACTGAATCTGCCTAAAAATCCAACCGTAATCCTATGCTGTATAGGCATAGCCTTAGAGATACCAGCCTTGAAAATCACAAATTAACAGCAGTTCAGATTCGAGCTCACAAATATGCTTCAAAGAGATTAAGTACCAGACAAATACAAGAATCAAGCTTTTATGGTCAAATTGCTGTAAAGGAGCCACAACTATAGAACAAGAAGAAGGCAATTGCTTTCGCCAAAAAAAAAAAAAAAAAAATAGATGCTAGGCTATTGGAAATCTGTACTTTGGCCTGAGTTGTCAAAATGTGAAAATTTTGGTTCCAATTGACATGTCTATGTTAGATGCACAGAATGTGAGTGGAAGTGTTTTTCTGGTGACACTGCTGGTGATTTACTCAAAATTCAAGACATATATGAACTAGCATGCCTTCCACAGTATTCTACAGCAACATGTCATTTCAAATGGTTTGCGATTAGTGGAACCATTATTTGTTTTTCAGCAGGACAATAACATCAAGCATACTTCCAACCTATGAACAGTAAGAACTATTTGACCAAAAAGGAGAGTGATGGAGTCCTTCATTGTTGACCTCAACAATCACAAACCTAAACCTAAATGAGATGGTGTGGGATAAGCTGATTTGCAGAGTGAATGAAAAGCAGCAAAAAAGTGTGCAGCAGCTCTTGGAACTGCTTAAGACTATTGGAAAACTGCTACAGGTTACTACCTTCCTGTTTACTATGTAACTCCATACGTGTTCCTTTATAGCTTTCCTATCTTTCATATGAACAATTGAGAAAATAATAATAAAATAAAAGACAAAGAAAGTAAATGTATACACTATTCATATATGTATGTGTGTGTTTACTTTACTCACAAAAAGTTAGGGATATTTGACTTTCAATTGAAATTTATGGAAAACGTAAAAATTTCACGTTACAGTGATATTTTATCCTGAAAGCAGGCCATTTAAGTTGTAGCATGCAATGTTGATTTTCTTATCTCAAACAATTTAAGGAAACAAAAGCCAACAACAGTGTCATTAAAAAAGTCAATGTCTCTATAATGTGTCATGTGGCCTTGAACATCAATTACAGCATGCTAACGATGTCTCACACAGTTCACAAGTCGAGTTATTGACTCCTGAGGCATGGCATCCCAATCTTCTCAGGTCATTGAGGTTCAGGGGTACAGCATAATAAGTTTCTACACATTGACCCAGCTGGTCCCACAGGTTTTCCAAGGGGGTCTAGGTCTGGAGAAAGTGCCAGCCACTCCATTTGAGGTACCCAGTCTCCAACAGCCATTCCCTAATGATGTGACCTTGATGAGCTGGAGCATTCTCATCCATGATTATGAAATTAGCCCTTTGTTCTTCATGCAGAGGCACAATGACTGTTCCATTTGCAAAGTGTAGAGCAGTTCTGAATTCACTAGGCACACATGCCCACACTGTAACACCACCACCAAAAGCTCATCTGGTGACAACAGTGGCTGATGCATAGTGGTGGTCTTCATTTCTGCTCAGAGTGAATTCACTTTCATCACTGAACAGCATTGAGAACCACTGGTCCCTCATCCAGCATCGATGCTCACTTGTGCATGCAAGATGATGATGCATGTGCCTGGTGGTGTGGTCAGGTGCTTTTGCCAGTCATCTAACATGCAGATCCCACTTATATAAACGGCAACAAATGGTCTGATGTGACACTTGGTTGCCTCGCACCTCACTTAAATGTGCCTGGATTTGTGTGGCATTCATCATCCGGTTAAGCAAGGCTATTGTTTACAATGAAGCGGTCATCAGTGTGGGATGTAGCCCAAGGGCGTCCACTTTTTTGCCTTTCTGATGAGGCTCAGTGGCCACTTACATCTGAGAGCATCCTGTAATCACAGAAAAAAGATAATAAGTTAGGATCTAAAAACACAGCTCATTACAAAATCAATGGATCCTTGAGTACATACTATATATAAAACTTAACTTTTAATAAATGTCCAATATAAAAACAGACCAACTATCGAAACACGGTAAGGTATAGGAGTCCACATGTAAGGTATACATCCAAATGTGTATATTGCCAGGAGTCACAGAACTACTAGACAGGTATATGTATTTAGATAGAAAGAAATCACCAGCTTTCTAATCGAGAGATGAGATTCAATGAAGCAGATAAAATGTTGTAAATATAAAAACTTTCTTTATTTCTGTATCATTAAAAATGAGGGAACCCAGTACACAAGAAAACATTAATTAAATTCCATCTAGATTCATTGTGGAAAAACAAACAGAGGCATTTGGGTCAGAGACCTTTATTCAATGGCATGTTGGAATTGACCTCCTGAGCATGTTAAATACCTCACGTTCCAGGTCAAAGGTAAAAGGAATACAATCAACCCTTCAGAGTCCTGGAGAAGGGTATGGCTTTGCCCTAAAGGGGTTAATTGTCACCTTTGATCAGGAACATTATGTATTTAACATGCTCAGGAGGTCAATTCCGAAATGCCTTGAGTAAGGGTCTCTGATCCGAAACGCTTCGGTTAGTTTTTTCCATAATGAATCTAGATGGAATTGAATTCAGATTTTTTTGTGTGCTGGATCCACTGGATCCGCAGTCCAAATGCGGTACAGGGTCTGTGGGGGGATTTCAAAATAGGTGAATAACTGCCCCTACATTAACCCTATTATAATATTGACCAAAAAAAAGGGTCATCGCCCTGAGAAAGGCGGACCCACATCCGTAGACTAAGCCCTATTGATTTACAATTCCTGCCCTATAATCTAAAGATATCTAATATTACTTTGGAAACATTAAAGTGTTTTTTATAATAAAAGACACATTTTTTCCAAATCTCCAAATACTAATATTCCCGAGGCGTTTCTCCTTACTCTTATATTTGGTTCATCAAGGGATCTGATACTGGATGACTCCAAATGGAGCTTTAACCAAGATGTTTGTGTCCTGCTGATATTAAAGGAGCCAAAATGATACTCACAATGCTCCCTATAAAGTAGCGACACTTCCGCTGATTGTTCCTTCATTTTTAGACATGTGTGATATAGTACATACCTTGCCAAACATCCCTTCACCGTCATGGCGCCTGTTAAAAGTCATACAACGTCTTCCGGGATCTAAGAGAACATCCTGCTTGAAGCCTCGAAATGGCAAAGTACAGTTGATCAATTGTAAGGTGTTGTCTTGGACTGTTTAAATCCCAATTCTAATTGTTCACCTAAATTTATTGGGCGATTCAGGGATCAAACACCTGTTGGAAATGTTGCCATTAAGCAACTTATGCAGAAAGTACTTAAGCATTACACAGTTGGACATGTGCAATGTTAAAGTTAAGAGATGGACTCATTTAATGCATTCAAAACAATTTTTAAGAAATGTGTTCATCCTGAAATTTCAACTAAAAGCCAAATAATAAATAAATAATGTGTAATAATAAGAAATGACACAAGGAAAAAGTACTGCACATGCTCATTGAAATGTATTTAATACTTTTTGGTAATGATAGCTTCAAGACACCTCCCATATGAATAAACTAGTCATGCATTGCTCAAGCGGGATTTTGGCTCATTCTTCCACACAAACACTCTTCAAATCCTGAAGTCTCCATGATCTCCTTCTATGAACTCTGAGCTTTAGTTCCTTCCAAAGATTCTCTATTGGATTCAGATCAGATGATTGGCTGGGCCATTATAGCGGCTTTATTTTATTTCTCTGAAACCAATAAAGAGTTTCCTGGCTGTATGTTTGGGATCTTTGTCTTACTGAAATGTCCACCCTCGTTTCATCTCCCTCATCCTGGTGGACAGCAGCAGTCTTTTTTTTTATCAAGAATGCCTTGGTACATTGGTCCATTCATCCTTCCTTTAATTTTATAAACTTTGCCAGCGCTTAAGCCCCATCCCATGATGTTCCCACCTCCAAATTTCACTATTGGTATGGTGTTTTTGGGGTGATTTTGCAGGGGCCTTTTGGCCTCCAAACAAGGTATGTATTACGGTATCCAAAAAGACCAAAATTTTGGTCTCATCTGAACAGACTATATTCTCTCAGTTGTAACGGTAGCGATAGTGGATCCGTTGGACCACCGCAAGCGATGGTAAAAGCCCACACCATTGAGCAGAGTCTAAGTAGAACCCAGTTTTCACCAGAGCCCGCCGCAAAGCGGGATGGACTTGCTGCGGCGGGAAACTACCAGGTCGCTTCCACTGGCGGGACTTGCTTGCGGCGGTAGCCAAGGGTACGCTTGGTACAAAATCGTAAGGCAGGCTCGTAGTCGGGGACAGGCAGTAGGTCAGGGCAGGCCGCAGAGGTTCATAGTCAGAGGACGATAGCGAAGCGGTATGGTACACAGGAATCACAAGGACGAGTAAATACGCTTTCTCAGTAGGCTCCAAGGGCACTAAAGATCCGGCAGAGGACTGCCGGAGGAGGAGCCATTATATAGGTTCCCAATTACCGGCGTGCTGGCCCTTTAAATGTGAGAAGGCCGGCGCGTGCGCCCTAGGGAGCAGGGACTCGCGCACCGGCCGACACAGGCGCACCTGGAGTCAGGAGCGAGGTCGGGTGAGTACCTGACCTCCGGGGGACGAGTGCGCCCACGGTCCGGTGCATGGACCGCGGGGCCACTCATCCCCGGTACTGGGGAGAGTATCGGGGAACCTACGCGCTCACAGCCTGGGGGACGGTCTGCGGCACCGTTCGTAAGACCAGTATTTCACAGGCATGTCTAAACTTTAAACTCACTTGAATATGCTTTTTGATCAAAAATAGAGTCTTTCGTGATGAGCATGCTTAAAGGTCTTGGAGACTGAGTGCATTACTTATTGTTTTCTTATTGTAATTCTTTTAACTCCTCTGTCTGAAATCTTGGGAGAGCATCTGATCATCACTGATTTATGGTGAAATGATGTTCTTTCTACTTCGGTATTATGGCCCCAACAGTGCTCACTAAAACATTCAGCAGTTTAGAAATGCCATTAGTATGTTCTGCAGCAATAAGGTTGTGAAGGAATTGAGACAGCTCACTGGTTTTACCCATCATGGGATGTTTCTTTTGTGGCACCTTGGTAATGAAACATCTTTCTATAAGTCATCAGTTAAACCAGCAGATATTTTTCACTAACAGGATTGCGTTCTAATTAGTGTTGAGCGATTATTATCGACAAAGTTGAAATCAGAACGGTTTTTATGTTGATCGGATTTTTTAGATCACGCGATAATTTAGGTTAAAATCTGTGCATAATCTATTAATATCGCGCCATTTTCAGCGCTTCCTGTCATTTTGGCGGCCAGCAAATCAGCTTAGAGAATAGAGCAGGGTGAGCTGTGTGTGCGATGTCATGACTGGGATGTGTATGGTTGCGATTGGCTGGAAAAATCACATGACCTCGTTTTACAAAGAACAGCCCTTCCTGTTCTGCCTCAGTGTGTGTCAGCGTCTCATAGGAGTAGGATGTGCGCTCTGCCTCTGTCCACACAGCTCAGCAAACAGCTCAGCAAACAGCTCAGTGAAATTATTCTATTTGTTCACAGAGACAGCTATACTTTTTGCTGTGAACATTAGAACTTAGGTAGATTAGTGATTTGCAGATTTTAGGTAGTTAGGCTGAGAATTTTAAAGGAGGATCTAGCCCTGTAAAGTCACAGAGGGAGCGGGGGAGAGGGGGCACGGGGGAACACAGACAAGCTCTTTGAAGGATAGTGGATATAGTGCAGCCGAGACTTAGTTTAGACATTGCATTGCAATGGCTTTTTATTAACAGTTTTCTGTTGAAATATTACTTGTATGTTGGCTAGCCTGAACTTATATTAGGATACAGATCTTTTCTAGCAACTGCAGGTCTATTTGTTAGGTGCAAAACTCCACTTTTATTATCCGTATACATTTCAGATAAGTCTTTTTTTCACTTTTGGTCAGTCCAGCTTTGTTGATAGAGGCACCTTGCACTTAAATTTCAATACAGCAATTTTTTCGTCACTGCAGGTCTATTTTTAGGTGCAAAAAATACCGTTTATTATCCGTATACATCTCACATCCATGTTTTTTCACTTTTGCCCAGTCCAGCTTTGTTGATAGAGGCACCTTGCACTTAAATTTCAATACAGCAATTTTGTCGTTACCGCAGGTGTATTTTTAGGTGCAAAAAAATACAGTTTATAATCCGTATACATTTCAGATACGTGTTTTTTTTTTCACTTTTGGTCAGTCCAGCTTTGTTGATAGAGGCACCTTGCACTTAAATTTCAAAACAGCAATTTTGTTTTGATTTGAGGGATTTGAGAATAGCTGTGATTTGCCGTCTTTTAATAAGAGACTTTCCAAAACTCTTCCATACCCTCTCAAATTTTATCTTTCTGAACATGGAGCGAAATGCAGTTGGTAAGCGAGCAAAGAAGGGGGTAGGACATGGAGGTAGAGGTAAGAGAGAAGGTGCTCCTTCCAGTGCTGGCGACAACACACAAGCCAGTGGATTGTCGGTTGCAGGACCGTCAAGTAGAGATGGGCGAATTGATTCTAACGAAGTGGAATTCGTTTGAAATTTCAGAAAACTTCGGTTCGGAAACAAAGTCGAACATGGGTACTTCGGGTGAACGAAAGTGTGCTTTTGATTGATAAAAAATGGCTTGCGAGCACATAGCTACATGGGCAAACACTCTGGAGGAAGAAGGGCATAGCCTGCATTGACATTTGCAGAGAGATTAAGCCAATCAGGAGACCGACGGATTCTGTGACGTCACCGCACTATATAAGACGGGCGCGAACGCCGGAGCTCACACTCCTCTCAAGCCGTAGCTCATCAGGGAAGGTGCTCCAGCGGGGCCTGATAGCTCTTACTGAAGAAATGATTTTTATATAGCGATTTCTGGTGGGGTGTCTCAGCTTGTCTCAGAGACAGTTTCTCTAATGTTCTAATTCTAATTTTTTTGAGGTAATTGGATCTGAAAATCCAGTGTGCGTCCACTTCAGCTCATATACATTTCAATATCAAAGTGGATCTAAGGCCAGTTCCTGTTGTATTCATTTAAAGAAACAGCGTGGTTTACAATACAAATAACCACTTCATTTTTAACTTATCTCTAATTCCTATTGCGCAATTTACATCCAGGGGTTAATTAAGCGTTGTTTTATCTGGTGTGCTGACCCCAAGAACCGTCTTTTCTCAACGCCAAAATATATAAATTTCTTTCCTGTAGCCTAATTAACAACCAAAGGATAATTACACCTGTATCTCTTGTTGTGTGGCGTAGAAAAAACACTGCAATGTAACACGCTACAAAGCTACTATTTTTGTGCGGCATCAATCTTTTGGCGCAATTTACATCCAGGGGTATAATTAATCATTTTTTGCTGGTGTGCTGACCCCAAAAAACCGTCTTTTTCAACGCCAAAAATATATAAATTTTCCAGTAACCTAATCACAAGCAACAGGTTAATTACAACGTGTATCTCTTGTTGTGTGGCATAGAAAATCACCGCAAATGAAACACGCTACAAACTACAGTTTTTGTGCGGCTCAATCCTTTTGGCGCAAATTTACATCCCGGGTGAATAAATCGTTGTTTTTCTGGTGTGATGACAAAAAAAAAACGTCTTTTTCAAAGCCAAAATATATAATTTTCCTTTAGCCTAATTCACCAAGCAAAGTGGTTAATTACAACTGTATCCTCTTGTTGTGTGGCGAGAAAAACACGCAATTGTAACACGCTACAAAGCTACAATTTTGCGGCTCAAATCTTTGCCAATTACATCCAGGGGTTAATTAAGCGTTGTTTTGCTGGTTGCTGACAAAAATAAACCGTCTTCTTCAACGCCAAATATCAACAATATATATATTCCTGTAGCCTTAATTCACAAGCAAAGTGTTAATTACAACTGTATCTCTTTGTTGAGTGGCGAAGAAAACACGCAATTGTAACACGCTACAAGCTACTATTTTGTGCGGCTTCAATTCTATGGCGCAATTTACATCCAGGGTTTAATTAAGCTTGTTTTGCTGGTGTGGCTGACCCCACGAAACCGTCTTTTCAACGGCAAAATATATAAATTTTTCCTGTAGCCTAATTCACAAGCAAAGGTTAATTAACTAACTGTATCTTGTTGTTTGGCGTAGAAAACACAGCAATAGTAACACGCTACAAAGCTACTAATTTTGGTGCGGCTCAATTCTTGGCGGCAATTTGCATTCAACATCCAGAGGGTTAATTAAGCTTTGTTTTGGCTGGTGTGCTGTGACAAAAAATAAACCTCTTTTATCAACGCCAAAATAAAATATATTTTTCCTGAGTAAATCCTAATTCACAAGCAAAGTTAATTACAACATATCCTTGTTGTGTGGCGTAAAAACACTGCAATTGTAACACGCTTACAAAGCTACTAGTTGTGGTGCTCATTCTTTGGCGCAATTACAACCAGAGGGTTTAATTAAGCGTTGTTTTTGCTGTGTGCTGACCCCAAGAAACCGTCTTGTTTCAACGCAAAATAATATAAATTTTTCCTGTAGCCTAATTCACAGTCAAAGTTAATTACAACTGTATCTCTTTGTTTGTGTGGCGTAGAAAACACGCAATTGTAACACCTACAAAGCTACAATTTGTGCTTGTCTCAATTCTTTGGCGCAATTTTACATCCAGGGGTTAATTAAGAGTTGTTTTGCTGGTGTGCTGACAAAAATAAACCTGTCTTTTTTCAAACGCCAAAATATATACATTTTTCCTATAGCCTAATTCATATCCGAAGGTTAAATTAAGCCTGTTGTGCTTTAACAACATTTAAGTAAAACACAGTGTTTTTAAACGACACATACAAGTAAATTTTTTCCTGGCCATTTTGGAGCGCAATTTATATCCAAGGGTTGCCCAAGCTTGTTTACTGGGTCATTTGGAGTAAAAACGGGGTTGTATATTTTTCATATACAGATATCATCATCAAACAGTTCTGTACATTTTAGAACAAACAGTATGTCAGACAGAGAGGTGGCAGGCTCTGCACCTGCGAGTGCAGTGGCACAAACATTCACTGGAACACGCCCTCAGTCGGCAGCACAGCAGGCGACGTCGTAGCAGGGGTCACTCGAGTGAGGCCCAACTGCCAGCTGTATCTTAGGCCCGAGTGTTTGTTCAGCAACCCAAGGTATCTTGATTGGTTGACTAGTCATCCTCTCCTCCCAGATTACATCTGACAACCCCAGCCGAAGAGTCTGTGGGAACCTCAGACACATCCATTATTTGGCATTGTCCGGGAGCGGGTCAGCGCCTCACCTGTCCTCAAGCCACCTCTGTCCCATCCGGTTCCCATCATCCAGACATCCTACTATGTTGTCTGGGCTTCAGCGCCACTCATATAGCGAGGATAATAATTTGAGGAGGGGGCAGTCTGACATCTACTTGGCAGCGAAGAAATGGGCCAATATTTTCTTGCTTCTTGCAAGTAGGGCGGCAAAGTATAGATGTGGAGAGTGACATGGGGAGGTCATGTTGGTGATAGTGGTCAGCCTCGGCATACCAAGACCGGCGATGAGGACAGCAGTGACGATGAAAAACAAATAGATGATTGAAGGTAGCCGATCGCACTTGGGAGCACTGGTGAGGCAAGGCTTCATCATCGTCAGGAGTAGAGAAGGCGTCAGCTTGCCCTCTTCAGGGCAGCACGCAGCCAGCAAGTGGGGTCGTGTGGCCGTGAGTCAGCAGCAGGAATAGCAGCATGTGTGAGGTCAGGAGCCCAAGCGTCCAACGGGGTAAAAAACCCACTTTGCAGGTCCAAGAAAGTAGCGCACAGTGGCTCAGCTAGGCAGCGGCGGCAGTAGTCACTCAGTGGGCGGAAGCGTTTGGCGGTAAAATCCGATACTCGGGCGGTGTGGAGTTCTTTGCTAAGACACCGGAGAGCCGAATATGGATAGTAGAATCGTGGGCGAAAGTGAAGGTGGCCAGGGACTAACTTTGGCCCACGGCCCTGCGTCAACACTGCACTACCAAAACCCGTGGCCTGGGAGAACGTGGCCAGATGGGGTGCCATCCTCCCGGCCAAAGCAACAGCAGCAGCCCCCCAGTGCACGCACCCATTGCCCCAGTCAAGGCTCCACCCCTCTGCAAAAGGGGAGCTGTTTCTCTTTGACATCATCTCCCGGCCGATGCCCTGCCCCTCGCTACTCATGGCCCCACAGTCGTTCAGGAGGCAAATGAAAAGGACAACGTATGCGCCCAAACCACCTAAGGTGCAGCAGCTGACCGGGGCTCCTGTCCAAGTTTTTGGTACTGCAGTCCCCCTTTCCAAATGGTGGACTCGGGCCCCGTTCAGAGAATAATGGTTGGCCAGCCGAGATGGAGAGTTCCAAAGCCGAAATTTTTTTTTCCAAAAAGGAGTACCAACTTCATAAAATGTGAACAAAGGGGGGTCAGTCCTTGAGTTTATCGTTTTTCCAAGGGCACGGAAAGCGCGGACGTTGGAGCTGTAACTATGGTCGGGGCCAGACATGTCTTTACGGCCCACGGGGTGAATGTGCTTCAGCCCAGGACACCAACAATTTTGGAAAGGAGACCCCCGCTTTTCCTCCCTTGTAAAACTGCTGCACCTCCCAATGCCCCGCCTCCTCCCCCTTTCCCACCACCACCCATCTCCCTCCAAAGTACTGCCCCATCATACCACATGTGTAGGGCACAGGGGTGTCAGCAGTTCTACACCTGGCTTGCCCGGCGAAAAAAACACACGGGAAAAAGGAACTGCTCCGCGCAGCAGCAAGAAATCGATGGTGGCTTTCCCCCCCAACCTGCAAATCGAACCATGGTACGGAAAAGGGAGGAACATGGTGCCGGCTGACCGGGGGGGGATGGCCATGCCCCCTGCAGGCAACGTGTCAATGGGGGTTGTGAAATTTTTCCTGAAGTCTTGTCTTCGGGAACTTTCTAAAAGGCCAGGAAACTGTGCATGCACTTTATCCTTCTACAAACCCAGGAAAAACCCCTCCTCGAGTTGCAGGGCAAAAGGGCCCCCCCCCAACACATTTGATATCGATTTTTCCACCCGGGAATTTCCCCCCCGCACGTTGGACCGACTTTGAACAAAAAAGCCTTAACGTTTTTTTTTGATGATCCAGGCGGCAGAGTATTTCCCCTGTTAACTTTGATGTCGCCAGGGGCACTCAGGTGCCCCTCCTTTGTTGAGGCCATTCGGGGAGGCGACTTTTTTTGTCAGTCGCCAGGACTCGGGAGAATAACATTCCACTCTTTTATGTCCTGAACAGATGCTAAAAATCTTCTGGGGAGGGACTGGGCTGGCGACTAAATCTCGGGCCACATGAGTCCGGTGGGGACTGAAATGAAAGGGGGAGGGGGAGGACATTGGAGCAGAAGCATTTTGGGGAAAGAGTGGTTTTCTACCCAGGTGAAGAGAGGGGAGCAGGACACTGGGGGGGTGGGTGGGGGGAGGGAAAAAAGGCAATGACCCCCCAAACACCTGGCAGTTCAGTGGAAAAGGGGGCAGGGGCCCCTCGGGCTTGGGGCAATGGCCCCCGCATGCTTATTTGCCCGGCTAGTGACAGCCCAATAGTCAGCTCCGGGGAAGGGATACTTCTGGCTCCCACCCCATTGGAAACCCCCGCTACCGTCCAAAAAGGGAGCCTTTTTTCCCCGTTTTGAGAGGGGAAAACAACTCAAAAACTATAGGGAAAACCCCCGTAATCATTGGGGCCTTTCCCATGTGCGGGATCGCCCCTCTCGACAGGGTTTTTACCGGGGGGGTTCCTCAGCGCTCAATACTACTGCCGCGGCTGCGGGGCGACGGTGGGGGGGGGGGGGGGGAGCAGTACCAGCCCATCGTATAACCTAATCTTTGAGCATGATGAGAGCTTTTCCTTCAACCCGCCTAGTGGGGCAGTCGCCAGCAGCCCGGGACAGGGGCCTGGAGCAGTCCCTGAACAACAGGTTTTGGCCTACTTGGGCAGCATCTCCACCTCAGTTAAGAAACCCTGGACTACGGGCAGCCAAACTGGATGTTGGCCCAACTTGCCGTTTGCATGGAGAAGCTGTTTGCCCCCCATGTTTTTGGGGATCAGAGGGGTGTTCAGTTGGCGGGGGGCCATCGTTTCCCCAAGGAGGTTGTCCACGGGAAATGTGGACAGACCTTTAAATGAATCAGGGTGGGCGGGCCCGGGTTTTCACACACCAATGCCTTAGGCCATCTGGGTTCAAAATACTGCCCCAACTATTCTGATGCCGCCCCCCACGATGCCACACATCTGCTGAAGTTTTTCCCCTCTGCCTACCACCATCTTTTTCCGGGACTGTATTTTCCACCCCCTCAAAACCCGGT